>BLKR01001586.1:2500-271600 GCA_011170035.1 Teleogryllus occipitalis | reverse complement strand
CTCTCTCTCTCTATGTATGTGTATATTGTAGATTGTACATTACTGTGTATTCTGTACTGTATATTATTGTACCTTTTATTCTCTCAACCTATGTCAATTATTAATCTCACATTATAAAACTCACAATGATTTCTTGCCACTTAGTATATAACACGGACAAAGAGCAATACATGAACATTATTTACCACTTCAGTTACCCCTTTCTTTCAAATGTTCACACAAGGACATTACATAACCTTATTCAGACTCTAATGAATTTCATAACAATTCTGGACACTGATGAAATCAGTAGTAGATCTCAGACGTCATCCTGTGATGGCGCAGCTAAACTATAGGCATTGATGCACTCTTGAATCTGTGATGTAAGGCTAGGCGAAAAATGTCCAGAAAAGTAATTATTTTGAAAATATATTTCTGTGTATGTTTGTAAATCATAGCCTATAGTACTCCAGGCCTTTAAAGGATGCTAGCACAAAAGTTTCATCGGCATTGGTTCAGTAGATTCAGAGATTACCGTGCTGGAAGACAACGCACTTCTGTCTTTATATATTAGTATAGATGAGTTCACTATATTCAAAATTGACTGAATGTCATTTAGAATGGATTTATCTGTTTGTAGAGCTGCTGTTTCTGAAACCATGAAGAGCCACTGACAGTATGTTATTTGAATTGTAAAAGTTTCTAGATCTTTCATGAAATAGATTTTCTAAAAATTTTTGATAATCCCAAAAGTAAGTACCTATATTGTTCTGTAATTCATGAGGTAATGGGAGTCGCTTTTTACTTCCTCGCAAACTACTTATGTAGTTTAAAGAAAGTTTTGTAATGGTGCGGCAAAAAAACCCAGCGATTTTTCAACAGAAAACCTGTATTGTGGAGCTCTGACACCGAAAAAGTGGTTAGATCTTACCCCTGTATGTAGTAAATTACTTCCTCTAATATACCGCTGCAAATAGAACTCCCCTTAGTAGAGGAAGGCCCAGAGAGGATGTATGCTGCAGGAAGTGTAATACAGTGGTAGAAACTATGAATAAAATCATCAGTGCATTTTTACGAAACCAGCGAGAATAAAGCGTTATGACGAGATAAAGAACTTTATAGATGGGAAGATGCTCCGGAAATCAGACACTAGTGTCCACGGAAGCCACTTTCTCCATTGCTGAAGGGGTTAGACTCAAACCTGACCTGGTAATAAAGAGCTGGGAGGGGTCCACGTAGTCAATGTGACTGTCCGCCACGAGGATGGGTCTAGCCTTCTAAAAGCAGGGGAGGAAAAAGTGATAAAGTACCAACCAGTCATTCCCTTGGCATCCCAAATTCATGGAGTGCCCAAGGCCAGAATCCTGCTAGTGATGGTTGGAACCTCTGGGGCTATGCCACGATCAAAAGTCGGTGCTCTCAAGACGACGGGGATCATGTCTCGAGGCGATCTACTGACTATCTCGTTAATTGCTCTTAGAAGCTCTATTAAGATTACACACAATTTGTAAATTACGATGGAGCAATTTAGCGTAGCTGGTAGTAAATGCAGAAATGAACTTCTTGGTCCTGTGGGGAAGTCTAGGGAACCCAGGGGATCCAAAAATGCCTAGGATATACCTAGTTACCGCGACTTTAAGTGGGAAGTCTATGCTATTTAATGTAGCATATAGAAAATTGTGTAATCATATTCCACGTTTTGTTGGTCCTTGATACCGAAAAATTGTCTAGCGGCAAAATGTCGGTCCGGTCCGGTCCGGTCCGGTCCGACCGCAACACTGTCGCATTTGAGCCGGGAAGTAGGTTAAAATGGTCACACACCGATTTACCTACGCAATGGCGCGGCCTGTAGATGAATGGATGAAGACGACGTGCGTACAACCCTCAAGCTGGTGCGGTTAAGACAAGACGGGGCGGGGGTCTTGGACTCCCGCTTATATAGACTCACACAGTCAGCGGGTGATCGACCGGGATTGCGTACAAGCCAGCTGCGTGTCGGGACGCGTGCGGAGACACGTCGCTTCGCGTCCCCCCCCCCAACCCTTCGGGAAAAAGACCCTGCTATTGCGAAGGTGTGTGTTCGAGATGTGTACAGAATAATACAGGTTAATAAATAATATACAACATAAGGCAGGTCTAATCCGGAATAATGTATAATTATAAAAGAACCAAGAAGGATGAAAGTGTGACGTTGTCATGATAAAGAGTAAGGACACAGACCGGAGTTGCTATTTACAGATTTATTTATAGTAACTCAATATACAATGTGGCCAACTCCTGAGGAACACTTTCGCCTCTGCACTCCGCACCCATGAGGCAAGTCGCCCCAGTTAGCCACCAGCGTGCGAGAACACTTGCACCGCCTCTGTTCGCTTGCCCCGTGGGGACAGTTACATCTCGGAAAGCCGAAGCTTGCGATTACATGCATGCAGATTCATCTCAAACTCGAATGCCCACGGCAGTTTCATATATTCATATTTCATATTTATAGTAACTCAATATAAAATGTGGCCAACTCCCGAGGAACACTTTCGCCTCTGCATTCCGCACCCATGAGGCAAGTCGCCCCAGTCAGCCACCAGCGTGCGAGAACACTTGCACCGCCCCTGTTCTCGTGTCCCATGGGGAAAGTTCCATCTCGGAAAGCCGAAGCTTGCGATTACATGCATGCAGATTCATCTCAAACTCGAATGCCCACGGCAGTTTCCTCCGTTAGCCTACAACGCGGGAATCGCGTGACAGTGTATCCCACGCCCTAGGCTCGCGGACTACCTCATCTCGTTACGGAGTTTCGTGTGCAAAATAGGGCGCGCCGGACAGCTGCATTCTGAGGCTGTCATCACACATCATTCCCCCTGCACTATCGGAAACTCGCGTTACAAGAACACGCTCCACTCCAAAGAGGCTGGTTGCCGTCAGCCTGGCGCCAGTGCCCAGCCCCTCCTAGCCAGCTCCTCGCTTTGCGTGTCCGACAGAGCAAAATGCTATGTCGTTACAAAAGAGATTATTGGCGACACTGCTCTTGTTGGACTCTTGACATTCCGGTATGTTGTTTGTTACCAAATCATAATGAGAGATGTGATGGGATTGCAGAACGGGCTGATTATGCAAAATCGTTTACGCCCCTAGGTCGAACACAGATACCGAGTTATCAAAGCGGCAACAGCTCGGCGTACATACGGGCAGTCTCACGTTAGGAAGTATTATGAATACTTACGATGTTAATATTGGATAACGGGTTTTGGGACGGATGTTAATGCTCGGGCGTCCTTTGTGTTGTGTCGTGCTCCGAGCACATTCCAGATGGATTACGATGTCCAGGATGACAGTCGAGGAAGTGGATAATCCGGTAATCTGCAGTACGCGCATCGGGGATTCTGGAGAGAAATATGTCTTTGTTTTGGTCAGGGGAAGCAAAATCACTTGATGGCTTTTAAGTATGTATAGTGACTACAAAAGGTCGTGAAGCTTCCGGGAAAAGTTTGGATAATAACGAAGTTGTGGTGAAATTCGGATTATATGAGGGCATTGCTTCAACTACGGTTTTCACAACAACTGAAACAGTGGCGTGAATAGCAAGGGTTGCTGGTAGAGACCAGTGTTCGCCAGCTGCTGAAGGATGGGAAGGTAAGTATTCCTTGAGAGAAGAGCGAAATGGACTCAATTTTGGCAGGGCTGGCGGTTACTGGCGTTGGGTGAGAGAGGGAGAAATGCCAGGAACCTGTTCTCTGACTGTAAGAAAACGGCAAAGGGAGGCATGCCGAGTTGGAAATCACAGAATATGTCTGTACAAGCTGAGAATTATTCAAGAAAGCTGCAAGAAGTCAGAAATGTGCATCTCTGACGAAGAAAGGGAAGTCAAGAAAGCTGTGAGAAGTCAGAAATTTGTATCTGTGTCGAAGGAAGGGAGCAACGGAGGACACCATGGCGTCCAAAATGAGTCGGAGGAACCAGATTCATCTGCTGTCGTGGCATTAGTCTGCAGCACGATGGTGCTATTCGCATGCCCTGTGTGTGTAGGGAAAGGGTGAGTGGTACAGAATGTTGGAGTTTTTGTGGGCGAGGGGAAGAAGAATAGCAACTTGCGGACCTTCTATAGTCCGTAAAACTCGCGTTTGAGCGAGGTTGTATGCTGCAAGAGCAATGAGGATAGGAATCAAAATCGCACATATCACTGGGAAGCGAGGGGTTGGCGCGTTCAACTGCCCGGCGAAGCACCTCTTCGGGTAAAACGTCCGTGAACAAATGGCCAGCCTCCGCAATCCTAATTTCCAGGATGTTTTTGTCCACACTTTTTTGGAGTTCAGAGAGGTGTCTGCAAGGTCACGCGGGTAGCGGTAAGAGAGTAACAGTCGATGCGATTTCGATGTCAGGAGTTCTGATTGCAGTTGATGGAATGGTGGAGTTATGGAGAATCTCCAAAGGCTGTCGGGTGATATCATCTCGTGGCGTTGGAGGGTATGAGAGGTAAAATGTAAGTACTTGTAGAAGAGGACAAAGGCCGCCGGCACCTGTAACAAACCCTCAAACTGCTGTAGGTCGGAGACGCGCCTCGTACCGACGACCTAGTGTTGGAAGTCTCCTTACAGGACCGAAGATGGCCCTACTCTTCGCATGCGAGACCACAATTTAGACGTATCCTTGCAGGTGGTCTAAACGATAATGGAGCGAAGGATTGTTCTCAGTTTAGTACAAATATTTGGGGGATCACGGGCACTTAAGGTTGGTGACAGTTTGCCCTGCAAGGTACTGAATGCGCTGATTTGCGAACGAATATATGAAAGGGTCAAAGTTACATAAAAAAGAGAGATATAGAGATTCGGAAGTCCAAACGAAATATATAACGTGAAGTGTAAAATTAGAGAAGAGTCCTCAATAAAAAGAATGCCAGGCGGCACCCCAAAATGAAAGAAGGCCTACCAGAACAGAGCGTGCAGCATTATAAGGACGGAGAAACTAGTGTTTCGCAGGTCGCACAAACGACGCTGTGAAGAACGCCTCGCGTCACAAGTGCTGCGTTGCCCCTCGCGCGGGCCGTGGGAGTTACTGTTTCGGGACCGAGTCGCCGTGCTGTCTGGCCAGGCGGGATGCGTCGGCGCAGGGTCTGGGCTTCGTCATCAGGCGTCGAGCGGGTAGAATCGTTCCTCGTTGTACGCCAGAGATTCCTTCTGCAAGAAAACGTGCATTAAATAGTACGCCATTTGAGTGGAAAAGGAGAATTGATGAAGAAGGTGATAGAATGAAAGAGGGAGAGAGAGAGAAAAGAGGGAAAGAACATCGCAAATGGCTGTAATAGCTATCCTGTGGTGCCCTGCATTTCTCTAAGCGGGGATGTGGTTACCAGCCTCGGGATGGCCTAGTGGTTGCCTCGCTGCCGGAGGGAGCGGATGATGTAGACGGAAAACCGCCTGGATTTCAAATCGCCTGAAAAGAAGAACGTTAGTTGTGGGCGCTGTTTAGCCTGGGTCGCGGGAACCTCCTGGTTTTGCTGGCCGCGGCTGTGGCATTTTTAGCCACCGCGCGCGTGACGACGCCAATAGGAGGGAGAAACATCGAGGATGGACGAATTGTTGACTGTTGCAGGATTTTCGGAGATTCGGTGGTGGTCGTGTGTCTGTCCAAGTGGTGAGTTCATGTGGATGGTCAGTGTTGGGTGGAGAATTCTGGACCTAAGAAAGTACTGATTCTGGTGCGGATTAGTTCGTTGAGATTTTTATGTTGATTGAGAACATAGTGATCTGTCAGTTTTCTTCCTCCAGAAAAATGTTGGAGTGAGGGTCATAAAAGAAGTCTGGTATCATGAGGAGGTGAGCATTATGGATGTCGGTTTGTCTCCTAATGGCTACATACACGATTTTAAAAAAGTTACCAAGGACTTGACCGTATTAACTTGGAAAGATCCAGATCACTTGGAGGCTAGTTTTCAGGCTTGTTCCACAGGGAGGTATCTACTGTACAGGAACACGTGTTGGCTGATATTGATGAGAGGGAGCGTGTGCAGGCAGTTTTTCTTCAAATAGTCTTGGAGAATTTTCTGGGAATTGAACTGAGCCACATGCACGATTTGGAGTTGTCTCTTGTCTACATTACTAAAAAATTTCCATCTGCACCATATATCAACCTCTCTCACCGATGTAATTATGATGTTTGCCCAACTCTTAAATGATGTGGATGGCCTTATATTATCCTTGGGGATTTCAGTTTCCCATCATTACGTAGGCCCAATCCAAGATGAGACTATATTTCACTTGCATCAAAGGAGTTCTGTGAAGTATATAAAGACATTTGTTTCTCTCGGTTAGTAACAGACGAAACCAGATTCCGTGGCTGAGAAAGATCAGCGATATTCAACCTATGACAAATGATGTATTAGCCCTGACAACCCAAGTTATGGGAATTAAAGTTAGTGGCAATAGTGACCTGGTTCTTCTGTCCATTGACATACAAATCAAAATCAAGAAGCAAACTTAAACTCTCCTCCTAAGACTTGTAAAAGATACAGATGAGCAAACTTAGAGGTAGTGAAAAGAGACATTGTGCAGTCTGATGCAACCTCAGAGCACTCAAATACACAGAATCTACGAAGTAAAAACTCGACATTAAAATCTAAATTAATCTAAACTATGGATAACAACTCACCCTTCCAAAAAAACCCTTATTCAAATAAACCATAGATCAGCAAAGGGATCATAAGAATATCATGAAAAAGTAACTGCTTTGGGGTAGTACTAGGAAATTTACAAAATTATTTAACACAATAAAAAATGGCTCTTGAACTTGTGGATGGTGTTTTGAGCAAAACAGTGCCAAAACCTAAGGTAAACAACTAGACCCATACATCATAACCAGTCATCCACCACAGTCTCTGTTCCTCATACCCTCCAGAAAGGAGAGATGAAGAAATAGTTTCAGACAAGAGAGATTTTGTTGAAATTTTTGCAACCTGCTTTTAGAACTTTTATATGTCTGAATCTAATGATTCCATCCCACCTATATCTTCACCCTCTACTGAAGAGAAACTAGAAGACATTGACTTCAGAGTTGCAAACATGTATAATGTCCTAATGTCATGAAACCCAAACTCCCCTGCTGGACCAGATAGTATCTCACCACTTGTTTCAAAGAAATGCACCAAAGAACTTGGACTGGCTCTACACAAAATTTGCACTTCCCTTGACTCTGAAATTTTCCCACTGGTCTGGAAAACCATTTTCAAAAAAGGCAATAAACTGTACCCTGGCAACTACAGATCCATCAGCCTGACAAAATCAATATGAAAGGTTTTGGAGTGGATTCCGACGAATGAAATTCTTAACTTAGTTTTGAGAAGTGAATGTATTCTCCAGCAGCTGGGCTTCATACCAGGTCAATTATAACCACAAACCTCATCATCTTCCTTTACAGATTAGGCATATTGCCTGTTCCAGCCTCTTTCCATCTCATTCTTGGCCTTCCAATGTTTCTCTTTCCTTTTGGCTTATAATTCAAGGCTTGCACTGGTAGTCTGTCTTGCAGCATATTTCCAATATGTGTCACCCTTTGCTGAGTACTACTTCTTGATTTTTTCATGTACTGTTTCTTTCTGCCCTAGTTCTTCTGTATTTTTTCACTTATTATTTGGTCTCTTAATGTACAGCCCTTTACTCCTCTCAAAAATCTCATTGCTGCTGATTCCATCCTCCTAAAATCTTCTTGTGAACCCAAGTTTCACATCCATACAGTTAAAGTGGGAGGGCAGTATCATAAAATTTTAATAGAGTTTCTTTGCGGGCTTTCTTTTTAAACATTCTACTTATAGTTCCACATACTGCTTGAAATTTATGAATTTTGCTGGTGACCTCCCTCTCTCTTTCATATGTAATTTCACACCCTAGGTAGTTAAAATGCGTCACTTGTTCTAAAATAATATTTTGAAGCACAATCTTTCTCCTTACTGATTATTTTCCTTTAAAAGCCATTACTTTGGTTTTATTAACTGATACTGTCAGATTGTACTCCATAAAAATTTGCTCCAGCTGGTAAATAGATCTTTGTAAATCATCTTCGTTTTCCTGGAGGATCACTTGGTCGTTAGCATATAAAAAAGTATTTAGAAATGTATTTTTGCCCAGGTAAATTCCTGAAGGCACCATGTTCTTCCACCTTTTAATTATATATCCCTGATATATATTATAGAGTGTTGGCAAAAGACTGTCTCCCTGCCTTACTTCTTTATTCCTCTTCCTGGAAACAAATCCATTATATTTTACTGCGATATTAGTAATTATCACACATACTTTTCACCACTTGCACAAGATGTCTTGGGTAGCCTTCTTCCTTCATTATGCTTCATTATTTACATCGATTGACATTATCAAAAGCCTTCTCAAAACCCACAAAGGCTAAATGTGTTTCTCTATTAAATTCCACTTGTTTCTCAATTATTTGTTTTAATGTAAATATGTCATCTATTATTGAGCAACCTTTTCTAACCCCCCGTTGTTCCTGAGGTAGAGTGCAGTCTGCAATTGGAGCTATTCTATTGTTCACAATTTTTGCGTAAATTTTGTAGCACAAGTTGAGTAGACAAATACCCCTATAGTTGTGACATTTACTTCGATCTCCTTTTTTAAAACATGGAGTGATTAACAAATCTAACCATTCATCTGGTATTGTACATCTTTGCCAGCATTAATTCATTGAAATTTCAGTAATGTACCTCCATATTTCATTAATTCTACGTTAACCCCATCAGAACCACAGGCTTTCCCATTTTTTTAAAAAAAATTTATTTTAATGCATTATCAAGCTCTGTCATATCTAACTTATCTACATTTCTTTTTGTTTCTTTTTCTTCATCTGGTGTATAAATTTACCACCATTTATAAATTCTCCACTACACCAATCGTATCTGTTGGCAGATTGGCCGTAATAAACTGCAAACTCGACAATGTAGTGTGGGATGATAATCAGTGTATGCCCCTCCTCTGAAAGGAGATTTCTACGAGGGCAAGTCGCAAAACGGAATTGAGGCAAAAATAATCAAAGTAACTTTCTGACATTTATTTCACTTTTCCACATAATTACCCTGTACATTCAGGCACTTATCCCATCTCATTACAAGTCCTTGAAAGCCAGTAGCAAAGAAGTCCTTTGGTTGCTGTCTCAGCCAAGTGTAACTTCATAGATTACGGCATCATCTGTATCAAACTGACGGCCACCCAAATGTATTTTTAGGGGCCCAAACAGATGAAAATCACTGGGAGCTAACTCAGGGCTGTACGGTGGATGTTCCAAGCGTTCCCAATGAAATGTCCATAAAAGCTCCTGCGTTGCTCTTGCTGTGTGAGGGTGGGCATTGTCATCCAGAAGAATCACACCCTTTGACGGTAGTCCAGGTCGCTTGTGGTGAAGGGCCTGTCGGAGTTCCCGCAACGTGGTGCAGGACTATGTGGCATTCACAGTTTCACCATGGGGCTGGAATTTCTGCAATATGACTCCCCGCATGTCCCAAAACATGGTGAGCAAAACCTTGCAGGCCGATGGAATCGTCTTGAACTTTTTTCTTGTTGGGGAGGCGGTATGTTTTCATTCCTTAGACGAACGTTTGGATTCTGGTTGAAAGTGGTGAACCGAACTCTCGTCCCCCGTAACAATCCGTGCCATGAAGTCCTCTCCTTTGTGTACCGAGAGAGATGCTGCATTCTGTTCAGTTTGTGTTGCTCAGTCAACTGGCGGGGCACCCACCGTACACAAACTTTACGAAACTGCAACTGCTCATGCACGATGTTCCATGCGGTTCCGTGTGAACAGCCTACAGCACGCGCTATGTCATCAATCTTCCCATGCCGGTCATTACGGATGAGTTGATCCACACGCTGCAATTTGGTTGAAGTTGACACCACGGGACGACCAGGACGCTCCCCATCTCTGATACTTTTCCTTCCACGCTTAAACTTCTGGATCCAATTGAACACAGCTTTCTGTGAGAAACATTTGTCACCATAGATGGGACGCATTTCACGATGCACTTCTGTGGACAGTCCTTTGGCCCACAAAAAACGCACAACTGCACGCTGTTCTTCTCGTGTACACTCGTGCAACACATGTGTCATCGTGCACTAACAGCCTCGGACTGACTGCCTGCGAGATGTACGACAAGCATACATATGCTGCCATCTGCTGGCAACTCTTGCGCGCTAAATGTCAAGTGGTATTCGGCACACACATGTTTGCGACTTATTTGTGGACTTGGCCCCGTAACTCGAGACATTGTAGAACAAAAATTACAATATTACATTAAGTAACAATTCCCAAGAATGTGAGAAAGTAATGTACTGGTAACACACTAATTTGAATAGTGGGTGAACTTCACCGTTATTGAGAGTTTCTGGGAAGATGCCTGTCATCAAGAGGAAGTTACAGATGTGAATGAGGGTGCAGTTATTGAACCCTAAAGAAAATTTGTTATATATTTGATTGATGATTTTTAATATTTTTGGGGATGCTGTTTCATTCATGTTCACGGAATGTTCATTTGGAGTTGTGCTGGTATTTAACTGTATATTTATGTTATTTAAAGTGTTGATTAATAGACTTTTCTCCAATTTCTGATTTTTCTCCAATGTTGCACCATGACTGCACAATCACAAGCTTGGACATGTTCGCTATTTCCTATGAATTGTGCAGAACTTGATTTTTGAAGTTTGAAGATTTTGTTTCAGTTTTAGAGTATTTTTCGCTATGTTCCATGTTACTTTTGTTTCGTGCTTTAGTTACTGTTTTATCATTCGTGAGTAGTTTGACTTCTATAATTACTTTCTTCAGAATACTTTTGTGTATTTTGTAGAAAGGAATGATATTAGAACTACATTTTCTATGATGGATTTTTCATGGTTATTACGTCTCTGAGGCAGATTGTAAATGTTTCGTAAGAGAAGGAAAGAAGTCATTTGCATAAACTGTTTCAAATGAAACATAATACAAATTACATTACATGTGTGAAATAGCAATGGAATGAGAGAAAGATTGATTAGTTGGTTTTCTCCTGGCTTCTATCAGCACACATTGTAAGATTATTTACTGTGTGCCTGCTGCTCTGCCTACATCTGGTCTTTTGCCTGTTGGGGTGACATTATTTGTTGCCCATGACATGTTCATCTGGTAGACAAAGAAGCCAGCATATGGCATTTTCATGGAGGAGATCCTCCCCACCTGCAATACAGATCCATTGAAAACATTTCCTATTCTATCTAGAGGAACACTGTGAGATGAGGCTGATTAACACATTAGAGGAGGAAAGGCTCCAAGTTCCTCCTCAGAGTGACTTCAATTTATTTCGATTATTTTCATGAAGCTTAAATGCTTGCATATGAACTTAAAAATTGAATACTTTCTCCTTGAACATCAAAGCAAATATATATTATTTGGCAATTACAAGCAAAAGAAGAAAAATTGTGTGGAGGACTTTCCTCCTTTCCCTCCTGTGAGAAACTGCCTTTATTACATTTCCTTTTACATGTCATTTTGGTTCCTTTGGTTATTCATGATAAGTTTAGATATAATACATTAATGTAATAATTCAGCAGTAGAGATTTTTCTCCTTTTTGAAATTTAAGTACAGTTATTCAAGAATTTAATATTTTTGGATAAAGTTTTGTAAACAATAGTACATGAGAATTGTAACTAACTGAAGATATGTTGATGTATTTGAGGATGTTCATTGTAAGAGTTTAGTGTGGAATGTGTTTGTAATTTAGTTCTGTTAATATGTATTTCTTGACTTAAGTGAAGTTGTATGTAATTTATGGAGTCGTAGTTCGCTTGAAACTCTAAATGTGAATTTCATTTAATAGTGAAATAATGAAGCAGAAGTGCAAAAAGAATGTAAGAGATGCTTTCCAAGCGGAACAAGTTCGAACACGACAATTTGCGCATGGTGTTGCTCACGAATTGGCTGAAGACTTCAAATTAACTGAAACAAGCATAAGCGCTGATGAAGAACGTCCTCAACCAAGCATTTTCAGAGGAAAGCTGAAGCATTATCAGCTAAAGGGAATGAACTGGCTAGCCAATCTTTATGATCAGGTAATTTTATTTTTTCTTAACTTCAAGAATTAGTATTTAAATTTGAATAAGCATCTGTAGTCAAATACTCTCGCATGAGTGTTTTAATAAACATTTGCTAAATAAACTTTGTATTGAATATAATAGGTAATACATTGCTTCCAGAATGTAATATATAATTAATGCTGTTTCAAATTTTATGATTTTGCATTCCAGGGAATAAATGGTATTTTGGCAGATGAAATGGGTTTAGGAAAAACTGTGCAGTCAATTGCATTTCTGTGTCACATTGCTGAAAAGTATGGTAAGTGCATTGCAAAACAGTGTCATGCAAAACACTTCATAGAGTAAATGTTGAAAAGTTAAATAATTGTGTTCTCCATGGCAGATGTGTGGGGACCATTTCTTATTATTTCTCCTGCTTCTACGCTTCACAATTGGCAGCAAGAGATGGCTCGTTTTGTTCCTGATTTCAAAGTTGTTCCCTATTGGGGTAGCCCTCAGGTTAGAAGATAAATATAAGATTTCATCTTCACCAATTACATTTTTAATTTACTCTTAAGATTTTTTCTATAATTATTTTTTTGGATAGGAACGAAAAATCCTTAGACAATTCTGGGATCAAAAAGATCTTCACACTAAAGAGGCAAGTTTTCATGTAGTGATTACAAGTTATCAACTTGTAATTACAGATTTTAAATATTTCAACCGAATCAAATGGCAGTACTTAGTTTTGGATGAAGCTCAGGCATTAAAAAGCACAAGCAGGTAATTTTGCACATGTATTATTTATTATTGTTAATATTATTGATTATTATGATTATTGATATGAAAAAATAAGGTTTGCTTTTTGCAAGTACATGACAGCTTGTTCTTGGAAACTTCTCTTGACTTTTTCTTTGTTTCATTTTAGTGTTCGATGGAAATTACTTCTGGGATTCAGTTGTAGAAATAGACTTTTGCTCAGTGGAACACCGATTCAGAATAGTATGGCTGAATTGTGGGCTTTACTTCACTTCATAATGCCAACACTTTTTGATTCTCATGATGAATTTAATGAGTGGTTCTCTAAAGACATCGAGTCTCATGCAGAAAATAAAACTGGAATTGATGAAAGTAAGTGCTTTGTGTAATGAAAGTAACTACGTACTCTCATTATATTACACTTTTCAATATATATTTATTTATTTGCAGAGCATTTATCTCGATTGCATATGATTCTTAAACCATTTATGCTTCGAAGAATTAAGAAAGATGTTGAAAATGAATTGTCTGATAAAATTGAAGTGATGGTGTACTGCCCTCTTACTACAAGACAGAAACTTCTTTATTCAGGTAAGCTTGGTTATTTCTGTAGAACCTTTTTTTTTCTCATGTGTCCATTAAATTGAATGTCGTTATGTTTTTGTTTGTTTTAAGCTCTGAAGAAAAAAATACGTATCGAAGATCTGTTGTATTCTTATACTGGTACAAATCAAACATCTCAAAGTGTTACATCGAGCTTGATGAACCTTGTTATGCAGTTTCGAAAGGTATTATTTTAAAACAGATGACAGTAAGTAATTTTTTCTTAGCTTGTATTTTCTTTACAATGAATTGATATCTCTCTCTTTCTGGTTAGGTGTGCAATCATCCTGAATTATTTGAACGCCGTGAAGCAAAATCTCCGTTTTTCATCCAGACGTGCGAGTATGTATTACCTAAGCTGGTATTTGATGAAGCATTGTTAATTGATTCTTTTCCAAGCCGGAATCACCTTCTTTATAATCTCTTCAGTATTTTTACTGCAGAGTATATTCATCGAAGCCTCTTTCCTCTCTCTTGGACAGGTATTTCTGCCAATGAAATTTATTTATGTGTTTATTAAAATTTATTACAATTTTGTTAATTAAAGCAAGGTCTTATTTTTTAGGACCTTTATCGGAAAGCTGTTTTTCATTTACAAGACTGTGCAATATCTCTCCCATGGAGTTGCAGAAACTGACTTTAGGTGGTTTAATATCAACGTAAGTATCAATTCATCAGTCTGTTAAATAGAGAAGGTTGGTTTAAAATTCAATACATACATATTGTAAATAATATTGTATTTTACAATATTTATATATAGTATAACATTTTACATGCTTTTTCATTTTAAAAAGGTGGTGTGTGTGTGTGTGTGTTTTTTTGTTTGTTTGTTTGTTTGTTTGTTTGAATTATGTGGTTTGTGAGCCATTTAACTGACCATAACGAATCTTGAATAAGAAAAACTAAGAAACAGGAAAGTTGCTGTAGCTTATGACCTGACACTCACCACCTCTGACATCCTGACGTACCAGCCATGGCTGTGCCTTGACTGATGGCAAAGATAGGTGGTTGCCAAATTACCACCAATCTATCAGATGCTTTCAGACATAGGTTGCAAAATAAATGACCCACTATATCTACCTATGCACTTATGATGAACAAAACTATCAATTTATGAAATATGAGCCCAGGACTTAAAATTATTTTAGTTTAAAACACCAAACTTAAACAGAAATTTTATTGCATGTTTTTACTCAATTACATGTCTGCCATTTCTTGTTCTGCAGATTGCTGTGGCTGAACAAACGAGTTACGGAAGATGTTCCGTATTACCATCGTGTTATGTGGTGGGACTGCGTATCAGTTTGTCGATTATTGTTAGTTTCTGCTTCTGGTGCTCTATCGCCTGGTGCTGTGCAGACCAGTACTGCTTTGGCACATCTAATATTCACTGCAGTGTCAAGTAGGAGTAATACTATATATTCCCATTTGGATCATGTCATTCATGCAATGGCAGAAACTGTTGAGCATCGCATCCTGCGGTCACGTAAAGTACACCGAAGTCTTCCTGGAGGGGCAGGAAATGTGAAAGATGAACCAGAGAGTTTGATGACCAGTCCTGGGAAAGTGTTGGGGTCAGTTGGTTCTCCCAAGGTTCGTATAATAATGAGAGAAAGGGTTTCATCTCTGTGTTATTGATTTTGAGTAATTAGTTTAAAGAATACAAGTACATATTTTTTCAATTCTAGATGATCAGATCTCCTAATTTCACAAAGGAACTGAAATCTCCATCAAAAATCGGTGAAGAAGAAAACTCAAGTCCAGTGGCAAGTCGAGGAGGAAAGTGTCCAATATTACCAGAATTCCCGCATGTTCCTCGCCCACCAAAAGTTTGGGAATGTGAGCCAACGGACCTACCTTCGTTTCTATATTACACTTGCCCAAAGGTCAGTTTTAAAATAACAATCTTTTTGTGGTATTATATGATTATTTTCAGGATATTCTCAGACTCCTCATTTAATTCTTCGGTAATTTTTGTCATGTCTGTTTGTGTTGTCTATTCTTGGGAATGGCTAATTGATTTCAATGGGGTTTTCTCAGAAAAGTAGAGTATTTTCTCAGGAAAAAATTTATTTTGCTGTTTTAAGATAATTATGTTCTATTATGACTTGTTTTTATAAACAGTTGTGGTTGCTGACTTGGTTGCAGATTTGTGCAACCACCACTTTTATTCCTTTCATTGAATCACATATTCTTTTGTATCCTACCCATTCATTAATGCTGATGAGTTTTGCAGTCCTACCGTCAAACCGAATTGTCTCTTAAGTTTTGTAAGTGTCTAGAAATAGGCTGTCAAATGTGACGTGAGGTTTGTTTGGTGGGTCTGCAAAGCTAGTTGCAGCTAGTGAGGGCGTAAAAGGGTGTGGCTAGAATACTATAAATCTTGTTGTAATTTCTATCACTGTCATCATTGCAGTAATTATTGTAAGTGCCTTACAAATTTCAATATTTGTATTATGAAATTGGTGTCTTGTTTATTTACATCATTTAACTGATGGTGGAAGGTGGAAGAGATGTTTAAAATTAGAAGGTTACTTAATATATTGATCCAGACATATTGATAGTTTTGAAATAAAAAAATTAATGAAATTAAGAAAAATCCGAAAGGCAATTGTGCTAATGATTTGAAGAGAATGAAATGTGATACTTTAAAACTAAGAGGCGAAAGAAGTAATCTTTCCTTTATCTGAGAAACATTGAGTTACACGACACATCTATTTGCAACTATAGTATTTCAGTCAGAAATGTTTCCCAAATATGATTCTAGTTTTTCCAGAATGAAATAGAATGAGATTTGTGAAGTCTACTCCCTTTATTGTCTTAAAGAAGCTAGAAACAGAATTGCCAATGATTGACAATACTGAAGAATTTCGTTCTGTGACTGAAGCTGGAAGTTTGTTTGGCTTTATCTGTAAAAATAACTTAAATGATACTTTCTGAGACTGAAACTGTCAAAACTGCTTGTAATCATCCCAAAGCCAATTTTGGCTTCTGTGTAACTCAACACTGAAGAGAATTATGGAGAACTATGGGTAAAAACAGCACTAAGGGTCTTTCGGCATCAGCAATGCTCTCAGTGGAAAAGGGACTTAATTCTGAATATTTCCAATTTCATCCTGAAAATTATTGATAAATTCGCTCAGTGAACCTCACAGAATGGATTTTCTTTTCAAGTATAAGGATAATAGTTCAGTATCATTTGGCATTTTATTTCCCATTTACTATACTAATGCTTACATTATGTACTCCACATATCCATTAAGCTCAGTCGCAGCATTTAAACAATTTTCCATCGTATTCATAGCCACATAAAGTGTGGTATCATTACCTCTTCCCCAATAGCCATCTTGTGGCACAGAGTGAAGTTGCTTGCTTTTCACCAAGGATGTCTGGGTTCGTATTCCGTCGAATCTCATGTGAATTTTGTTCCAACAAAACAAGTTTGGTTGCTTCACTAGGGCTAGTCCAACCCCTGTGAAGTGTCCTAAACCCTACCGCTATCCTCATTCCTTCCCAATTCTGGCTGCTGGGTAATGACCTAGGAGTGCGTAGTAAGAGGCGCACACGGAGATCCTACCTGGTAGTCCTCTTGTCAAACGACGGATGAGAAAAGACATACATAAAATATGAGATATTAATGGAGGATTACTCTGCGCTCAACACTCGAGAAGGGGCAAAAAGACGTGTTGCATTGATAATGATAATAATAAGATTAAGGCCGCTACAAAAAAGGGGGGGGAGGCAAGAGGGCTGAAAATTCCAAATTTTCAGAAACGCTTGGACAACATTTCTCCAAAATGGGCTCCAAATTTTTTTAAAAACTTTTTGTGAGGACAGTGCTAAATGTACTGAATAACATGACATTAAAGTATAAAAAGTGATTAATTTTTTATTTTTTCAAAATTACACACGTTATTTTTTAATAATATATCTCAAGTTATAATATTTACATTGTAGACCTTTTATATACATTATTATATGTAGACCTTATATACATACATATATATGCATTTGTGAGTGAAAGTGCTTCAAATGACTTCCAATGAAATTTATTGAAATCTTAAAAAGTTTTTTGTGAAAATGTGCACAAAATTGCATATTTTTAGAAATGCTCAAATGAAATTTTCTCAAAAACAGCTCCAAACTTTTCAGTAAAAATTTGCATATCGGATTGGGTTTTTCTCTTCTGTAATAATATTCTTAAAGTCCTATTTTAGTTCTAACATTAACACATTGGCTGCCACAATAGTCAAGAAAATGAAGAACCTTCTTGCCGAGCTAATGTTAACTTGTCATGACTGAGAATCAACTATTGATGCTCAAAGCCATATTGATCAATTTAGTGAGCATCATGTTATGCTTCTCATGGCAGCCAACATGTTAAGGAACTGAGAAATTGAGAAGTTGTCCTTAGGTGGTGCAGTAGATGGCAGCTGGGAAGAGGGTGGGACAAAACTGAAAAGCAACCTCAGACTAAACAGATTAGAAAACCAGTTAGTAAAGAGAAAGTGTATGCCATTCTATATTACCACTAGTTTCATTTATACTTGGTTCTTTCTGCATTAACAGATCAGGGTTTCTTTTAGAATGTCAGTTTTATAGGTAGTATCTGCAACCACCTACTAATTATACCGTGCACCACCACTATATATAAATCGGTTTTATGTCAATCATAAAGAAAGTTCATACGCTTGACAGAAACTGTTTTGGGTAATGATAAAAACATATTGATGATAATTAAAAAATAAACATGAGTATCTATGGTGATTTATGCTTTTGGAAGAATTACATGTTATTAATGCTCTTGAACAATTAATATTTCTTCTCTCTTTTTATTTAGATACAAACTCGCTCAAGTAGTATTTTCTGCAGTAGTAGAAGAGCAGCTTGGAGTCTTCTTCGTCATCAACATTGTCATGATTTGGAAGGCTGGAAAACCATGTGGTATGGTAGTCCAGATTTGGCAAATGCTTATCTTGCAAGAGCACAGTACTTTAACACTCAGCCAGTAGGTGGTATTGAAGCTGCAGTACCTAAATATGGCTGGTCAAATATTGTTGTTCCAGGTGTGTAATGAAATGATTTGTATAAAAAATTTTAGTCAGTGATATATAAATGTTTTGACCTATTTGAAGTATAAAATATTTGTTTTACAGTAAGAAGTTCAAATCTGTTACATATTTCTCTTCAGTAAGAACTTCAAATCATGGATGACATTTTCTGTACAGAGCATATTTGCAGCGTAATTGACAAACCAATATAAAAATGTGTAAAGTTATGTTGCGTTTTAAAGCATGTTTCTTTTAAAATTGGGGCTTTTTGTGCTGTTAAATTGTGATTGTGATACGCAGTGTAGCTAAAAAGCCAGAGATTCAAATCCCTGTTAGAAAAGGAGTTTTGACCTTATCTTCACTTTTTCAGAAGGGTCAAAGGCCTAGCAAGAACCTGTACTGGTTCTTTCATGTAGGTCAAAATTGCCAGTAATAGATGTTGGTCATTACTTCCATGAATTGTCAAAGTGATATTGTTTTTGTTAAGTGGTTGCTCATTGAATGTTCTAAACGTGCCCTTCCCACCCTCCCCCACATGTGCTCCCCCAAACCCACAGCCTCCCCCACACGTGCTCACTTCATTGTCCACTTGCTACACAAGGAAAGAGGTGCAAACTACAACATTCAATAAACTAAATTGCTAAAATTGCCGAAACATTCTTTAATCATTAGAAAATCATGCATCAAATTGTTTAATTTCATATCTGTGAAGCATTTTAATGCTTCGTGGAAACTGTCCATACTTTTCATTGATGTCACTGACACACTCTTTCTGTTCTTTGGTTTAAGATTCACATGTCAAAAATAGTGTCACTGCCTATTCCTCTTGTGTTACGCAGTTGTTAAAAATTCTGTTATATCTGGTCCAAAAAGAATCCTTGAAATCACTAAAACATATTACTAAAATATAGTCATCAATAATAGTAGTAATTTTTGTTGATTTTTAAAAAAGAAGAAAAATTTACTGTATTTATCCAAGTATAAAAATGTCCTTTTCCTAAATATCTAATTCAAAAAAATAGTCTTAATATATTCACAAATTAAGCCTAATTGGTTAGGATGATGGTTTTGACATTGCCTTCATGTGACAAAACTCAAATGTTGACAAAATAACAAGCTGCAAAGAGGAAAATTTCACATGAATACATAATACTTAATTATATTCGTAGACATATTCGTAGATATATTCGTAGACGTAGACATACACCATGAATTTGCAGGGGAAGTGCTGTACAATATTCTTGAAAGGACCGGTAAAGAGAATCTCAGATGAATGGAATTCTATGGAGCAAACTTGGAAACTTGAGATAAACAGAAGCAAGAGAAATGTACTAGTTCGCAGTTCACAACTTGATCACATGAACATTAAACGATGCCAATTTCAAGTATATTCTGTTAAAGAATTAGAGACCACTGACAAGGGTGGGTCAGGAGGGAAATTTGGTGACATTGAAGGGAATGCTCTGAAGTGGAATCAAATGAAAGATGAACACACATTCAACCCGCAAATATTGTGGGGAGCCTTAAAAGTTAAGCAGACATCACAGGAGGAGGACCAGAAAGAAAGAAAGAAAGAAAGAAAGAAGGGAAGAATAATATAAATGAAGATGAAGAGTGTGGTGATAAAAACTATGATTATGATGGTTTTAAGAAACAAGAAAATAGGGCAATTAGTTTTAACATACTCTTCATGAAGACAATTTTCTAGTCAAGTAGACAATTTGCTGTATTTTTAATTTTATTTTATTGATACATGATAATCCCATACATAAATAGTTAATACAGAAAAAAATATGACTAAAAATCAATAAAATGAGTTTCACAATAATAACAAAGTAATAGATTAATTACAGTTAGGAATAATCAATTTAAAGTATAGGGTAGTAAAGGACTGTAAATTCAAAATTAATTTCTGAGACTTCTTGAATTTGACAGTATTATTATCAAAGTAGTCAATATCATTGCATAATTGATTGGCCTCTCATGAAACTGAAATTTGTTTTTACATTGCGGAGCATAAAGTCAGACATCAGAAAGAATATTTGGATTGTTCATATGCCCCAATAAAATGGAGTGTAGAAAGACATTAATTTTAATTTAGTAGGAAGAATTACTTAAAAATTAAGAAGTACTCAGGACGCCTTTTCAAAATTAGGAGGTTGTCTTATATTCAGGTAAATACGTATATTTGTGCAAATTCTGGTCTCTTATGATGAGGCAACTAATTTTCATTTGATGAATGAGAAAGTGGCAGATTGAGAATGATGATTTGTAATCTGTAACAGAAGCAAAATAGAATTTTGGTGGTTGTTGTTTTGTTATATTTTTGTTCATTTTTTTCTAGACAAACAAACATTGGTCACTGATGCAGGCAAGCTGTATGTTCTTGATGGACTTCTGAGGCGTCTCAAGGAACAAGGTCATCGTGTTCTTATCTATTCCCAGATGACACGTATGATAGATTTGCTGGAGGTGAGTTTACTGCATTGCCTTTATTGTATTGTACGTGATCTAAGCATATGTAATAAATGCCAGAATTGAAGGGTTTGGGTGTAAAACATAAACCATATGGAAAAGCTTTTGATATGCAAACAAGGTTTAGGTTTCTGTGAATTATAACAAAAAGAAAACCAATGAGGGCATCAACAAACCAGGAATTGAAACTGTTTGAGTATCACACAGCATGGACAACAGATGACAGGAGTCAAAGCAAAAAATACACTGGCTAAAATATCACAAAAACTCCAATTTTGAAGGTTATTCTTCTTCCAAAGCACTACAGCCCGATGTGGGCCAAGGCTGCCTTCACGATCTGCCTCCATTCCTCTCTTCTTTCGACCTTCTCCCACCATCCAGTGACTTTCATTGTTTTCAGGTCATCCACAACATCCTGGATCCAACTTTTTCTGGGCCTGCCACGTTTTCGTACGCCCAGAATGTTATTTTTATGTATATGTTTAGGCATTCTTTCCACTCCCATTCTCTGCACGTGTCCCAACCACGAAATTCTGCGAGATTTTATGAATCTAATTATATCTTGATCTTCAAGTATATTGTTTATTTCTTCATTAGATCTTATCCTCCATCTTTCTCTATCTTTTACAGCTCCATATATTCTCCTTACAATTTTCCTTTCAAATCTACGTACTGTCTCGATGTCATTATTGCTCAGGACCCATGTTTCTGCTCCGTAAGTTACTATTGGTCGGATTAAAGTTTTATACAACTTGACTTTTGTTTTCCTAGTCAAGAGAGCAGATTTTAGGAATGGTATATTTGCATAATAGGCCTTATTACCTTTCATCACCCTTTTGTTGATTTCTTCAGATACATTGTTTGTGTTGTTAATATTAACTCCAAGATATGTGAAATCACTGACTCCTTCAAAGTTGTAATCATTTATCTCCATTGTTTGTATTTTTCTTCTAGTTTCTGATGCTGACATTTTCAAGTATTTGGTCTTTTTTCATTAATTTTAAGGCCTATGGTTTTGCTATTTATTTCCAATGTTGTAAACATTTCTTCTAGTGCCTCTTTACTTCTTGCTATTAGTGCTATATCATCAGCATATGCTAGGCATTGTTTAGACTTATAGAGGATGTTGCCCCTAATATTTAATGTTTTCACAGCACTATGGAGAGCGATGTTGAATAGTGTAGCTGATAGCGAATCACCTTGCTTAACACCCGATGTTATTTTAAATGTTATTTACTTTGCATAATTTTGCTTTATTGTTAATATTGTTCTGTTGTGCGTGTTAATTGGACTTTTTCATTTCCTCTTAATTTTTCGCAGGGTACTGATAAAGTCTGTGCTGTTTCAATAAAGAGAGTTATATCATTTTATATAGAGGATTTGTTTGAGGTGTAGTCTTTTTACTTATGGATTTACACAAAGAAAGAGAGTATTAAATGTTTTTGAATTATTCTGTTTTACAATTTTCCTGTGGAATTTTATTTCCATTTCTCTCCAAATTTGCTTTTATGATTTACAAACTCCCTTACCTGAACACCATCAAATTAGTGTTTATTCTACCATCCTTATCTCCAGTTCTTATATCTCAATAAATCTGCCCTTTTCAACTTGTATCTCACAATTAATTTAAAATGCATAACAGTACAAAATGTAACATGGACACACATTATTTTCTGGAAATAATAATACATCAAAACAATATGTCATTTGTCACCTTTTATTCCTGAGCCCTTTAATTGGTTTCTTAGATTATTTCTACATTCTGAAAATTCATGTTCTTGAACAAAGATAAACTTTAAGAACTAAGAAATTAGCGTTTGGAAGTTTTTCTTTCCACTTCTTTAATGTTACTTATTGTATTATACAGGAATACATGTGGCATCGAAAACACACATATATGAGATTAGATGGTTCTTCAAAAATATCAGAGCGAAGAGACATGGTGGCGGACTTTCAGTCAAGGTGAATGTTCAGAATATTTGTGCTACATTAATTTTATTTTAAATTTTTACAGTAACATTTTGTCATAATTTCTTTTTTTTTTGTTTTCATAGGGAAGACATTTTTGTATTTTTGTTGAGCACAAGAGCTGGAGGACTTGGTATAAACTTGACTGCAGCTGATACTGTAAGTAATCTTGTGATTTAATTAGAGATGATCATTCCAATTCTCAAATCTCACTATCTCTACTGTAAACTATCTGAAGTTTGAAAACTTGAATTTTCATTATTTTATTCACATTGAAAACATTTGAATCCTATACTTTTAAAATCTCAGGGCTCACTCAGCTTGAATCTAATTTTTTAGATATTTTAATTTTAATCCATTGCTAAAGTATTTATCCCCACCAATACAGAGTAAACAAAGCTTGAACATTATTGTGCTCGAGACAACGTGACCATAGTTAAAAACCATATTAATAAGTATTAACATATTACAATATTGTTTTTTAATGTGAATACAAAGATTGTTGCAATTACTTTTGAAACATCAATTTCATTTTCTGAATTCATTACTACAATGAGTTCCTTCATAACTTACAAATATCTTATCTTCCCTTCTGAAAAACATTTAATGTTTAATATCTTTTGTGAAACAATGAATTCAACTGGACCATGCGAATTGGCTTATTCATTAATGCTGGCCATGAAAGCTTTCATTGTTTTATAAATTTGGAAGTTCCTCTGAAGTGCCCTACTTTATTATTGTCATTTTTTAACATGGTGTAACTCAAGGCTCATATCTGAATCCTACATTGTACAATATTTTCACTAGTTACTTGGAAAAAGAATTGAAAGTTTCTAGGAACTACAGTATTTATGCTGATGACTTTACCATATGGACTGGACTAACTTTAAAACTGAAGTTCTGGTTTGAATCTTATTTATGTGAACTGTGCCCAAATTTGGGATCTGAATCAGTATGCACCCTGTTTGCTAGGAATTTTTTCCTCAAAGGATTCAAACCTCAAATAGTGTTGATAAGTAAAGTACTCAAGGATAATCCTACCCCAAAAATTACATTTCATGAAAAACTCCTATGAAAGCATTGTCATGAGACCACAACATGAAAGAATACTTCAAGAGTCTGGATGTCTTAAAAAGCTGTTTAAAGTTGAAGTTTGGGAGGAAAAACTACAAAGCTTTAACAATTTAATACAGCATTTTTAAGATCCTAATATATGCAAGGTATGAGACAAAGCATCTACCACCCACAAAAAAAACAACAGAAGTGTTACAAATTGGTACCCATGGGTATGTTGGTAAAAATTCCCTAAAATCAAATCACATATGAATAGTTAAACCATGACTCTGATATAAAAGTTTGATTTTTAACAGGTTTCTTAGCCCCCCCCCCCCCCACAAAAGTGTATTTTAATTGTATTTGTAGCATCAATTTAACATTTTTCTAATTGAAAAATATGAAAATAATTTATAGTACCAATAAAAATATTTTTGGTATGTTTTTGACATCAGGTTCAAATGAAAATTTTTTTTATTTTGGAAAAATTAACAAAAATGAATTTAACTGTCTTTGAACACATGGATAGGCAAGAAAAACACAAAACATTGGTTAATGTAGTTTTTTCACTTTCTTTCGTTCGCTGGATCCTAGTTTTTAAAAAAAAAAATGTATTTTTACCCTTTCTTTCCACTGATCAAACCACATAAGACTTCAAATATACTTAAAAAATGATTTCAACAGTTCTTTTTGTTTATTTTTGTGTTTATTTTATATTTTTAATTATTATTCATTTTTATTCAAATTCAGTTAGTTGCAGTGTAGTAGCACAGGATATCACAATGTTTTTCTTCAAATTGACAAGCATAAATTCTGATAGTTTTATATCTACGATAATAGAAATTAGTGCTAAATACTTTTCTACTTCAGTACATTCTGTATTGAAAGGTTTTGCGGAAGAGGTATTGCCTAAATATTTGGGTAACCAGGAAACACATTATTTCAACACACTTTATAATTGCGCATAACTTGGAAACAATGCATCGTAGGCTTAGAAAAGGGTAAATATCGAGTGGAGGATCTTCTATTCCAGTCCCATGTAAGGATCGATAGTATTGGATCACCGAAGTTTCTGGATTAGAAGAGGTGAGCTAGAGAAATGATTTTGGAAAGATTTCATTGTTTAAAAGGACATGTTACAATATAAAGTACAATACAGTAGTATTGTAAACATTACAATAACAAAGAAAAATAGTTTAAAGTATATTAAACATCATTATATTTTTCAAAAAAGAAAAAGAGTGTATCAAATGTAAAATAATGAATGGTAGTACGAACATAATAAAATGTGCTTAAATACTAGGAAATTAAAAAAAATAAAAATTCTGTTTAATATTTAAAAAAGTCATATTCTTATAGTCTCTTCAAGGCAAGGATGTCGGGTGCGGAAGAGACTACATTCCTCTGCCCAAATTATTGTGGTGTGGTATGCATGACACTGCGTATAACTTTTGCAACACATGCGTATATACGACCGTCTGTCTCCTTAACATCTTCGAAAGCGTACAGAAAAGGCCAAAAAGAAGTTTTTGTGTAGCTTCTCCCATCCTTACAACACTCCAATTCACGCGGTTCAACGAACCAAAGCATTTTTATTCGTGAACCATGTCCAAGTGCTTTTGGAGCATCACTGCAACCAGACCTGGTTCCCTGCAACATTTTGGTTTCTCTCATCAAAAAACTCCATTAGAGGGCGCAGGTTTGAGGCCCCAGAACACGCGGTGGCAGCCTACACGAACAGTGCCGTCGAGGCGCGTAGGGCTCACTGAAAGGCGAGGGTCACTGAAACACGCAGTGCTCCGCTTGGGTGCATGAGCCCGTCAATCACCCAGGGGACAACTGTCCGAACTCTGTTGTAGAAAATAAGTATTGTGCGGATATCATTGGGTTTTAAGGGAGTCAGCGTTCTTAAAAATACCCATTCTGCACTATATTGAAAAAGCACAGAAGGTGGTCAAAGAATTCACCATCTGCAATAGTTCTGGGAAAGTTGGATTTTCCCGACATTACAGGACAACCTTTTTGAGAAGAAGAAGATAGCTTGTCTCTTTCTGCACAGGGAGAAGTTACAAACGGATTTTCAAATTGAATACGTCCTTCATTTTGATAAAATTGGGACTGTATTATGTCACATAAGTGTGTATGGGGAGATATGGTGTATTCTTTTGTCCATGGAGAAAATGACAGTGAAATAAGCGATATGAATAATGATAATGATGATAATGAATGATAGCGTGCCTACTGGGGCAGAAGTCAAGAGATACGATCTAGTGCCCCGTTTTCCCGCGCAAAGAGCTCGAGTGAGCGGAGAAACGTTTGCGTGGAGCAGTGGCCTGCAGGCGCAGGCGTTGGCGACGGCGGCGCCACCACCCTTCCGCCCGGCGTCATCGCGTCATTTGCGCATGCGACGCACGCGCCCCGCAGGGTCGTCTCCACGCCCCGCCACTCCTCCTCTCCCTCCGCCCCGCCCCACGGCTGCGAGCGGCCCTCTGGGAAGATGAGGACACGGTGTTCCCATGGCGCGGCCTTGCTTGGAATGCGCACGCCTGCCGTGCGGTATCGCGCGCGTCGCCACCTCGGACTCTCGGCCGAAGGAGCGTGTAACGAGTGATGTGGCCGCGCCACACCCGCACTCTCAGCTTCGACACAGTCTGGAAAACATGGAAAACTGAAAAAATCAGGGAATATCATTGCTCTAGAAAAGTCATGGAAAAATTAGGGAATTAGTAGAAGAATTATTAGAAGTCAGGAAAAATCTGAGGGTTATAAAACTAGATATTATTTATTAAAAACAGTAATACAGTTTCATTCTTTTCTCAATTTTTATTTGTACGGAAATATCGTTAATTTGCAGTGAATGTGGGCGAAATCTGAAAGCTGTTCAAGTAGTGTCAGGCTTTAATATTTTTTTAAAATTCGAAAATACAAATTTTATCAGCAGAAAATATAAATTTACTGGAAAACCGGGAATAGTCAGGGGAATTTGCTCCAGGATGTGAGTAGCCAGCCTGTTTTTGTTGATAGAATTATGGCAAATTCTTTTGGTGTTTCCTGTACGGATGACAACACTCTGGCCATCGCGTACACTATGAATTTACGTAAACAATTCAAATATTTGAATTTAAAATGAAATCATTCAAACTGCATCCTCTAATTGGCAAACCCTGGGCTCCTGGCCTTCGTTTTACTTTCCTTTTTGTGGATAAATAATGCTTGGGCTGCGATACGTCAGTCACCGAATCAAACCGGCGTCGATATTGTTCACCATTTATCCATTTCAACATATTACACTCCAAATTAAAATTAAAAATCTTACTAATTACCATTTCAATTTATTAAACATATCAAATTAATCATGAATCAACATTCCTCACATGACTTTCACGCTTTGACTACGAATGTGGAAAATTACTCGCACCGGCATCATTAACTATACAGCGTAGCCATCCATACTCGTAGTTACCTCACCCCTTCATCCCATATCGGAAAAACAAAACATACTCTCCATCTTTGTAATAACTACATAAATTGTTCATGATGTCCCGACACATCTGGTTTGGTTACTTGATTTTGAATAGCCTGACAGAGTCCAGTATCAATGTATTGTTTATTAGACCAAATATTGGTTTAGCGATTGTTTTTAGTTCAAAACTCACTCCTTTTCGTACGTTACAACGTTCAACACGCAATATCTTCATATTCCCACCCAGAATACATATTGACACGCCAGAACAAGGAATATAGTTGTGAACATTAAGCTTTTTGGTTCATAACTCATCTTGAACTTCAGCTCATTTTATTCACAAAAATCACATAGGTCACTGTATTTAGTAGAAAAAAAGTACTGTTGCAACACCACTAGTTTCGGTGTCAAGGACCTACAAAACATACTCATACAATCTGACTACGAAACATTTTATAGGAAGTAATTTACTGCATGTACGAATAACATTTCACCGCTTCATCGATTTTATTTATACACTCTTTCATCGTTGCTGCTTAGATATCTGAGAAATAATTTCATTAGAATGTGCTTTGGGAACTAAGATCATTTGTTGTGAGAACAAGTGAGAAATTCATTTGCTAGAAGTGTAATCAAAATCTGGCCCTGAAATGTTAGGGAGATTGCTAAGTCTTGTAATGTGCCAGTCACTAGTTTTCCAAACGTATTTGACCGATCGGTTAGCTCGGCGGTTGCTGGCTGAATTCCTGCGCGTCTGTGCCTCCACAACCGCGGTGCGCGACCTTGCCGACGTTTTGGCGAGGCGGCAGCGGGGCGCAGCGCTCAGCGCCTCGCCTGGACGATTGTGAACTGCTGGGAACTCAACAACCACACCACATCACATAACACCACACAACACATCACACTACATCACCACATCACACCACACACCACCACATCACACCACATCACACCACACACCTCCACATCACACCACACACCACCACATCACACCACACACCACCACATCACACCACACACCACCACATCACACCACACACCACCACATCACACCACACACCACCACATCACACCACACCACCACATCACACCACACACCACCACATCACACCAAACACCACCACATCACACCACACACCACCACATCACACCACCATCACACCACACACCACCACATCACACCACACACCACCATCACACACCACATCACACCACACACCACACCACACAACACCACCACATCACACCACACCACACACACCACCATCACACCACACACATCACACCACACACACACATCACACCACACACCACATCACACCACACACCACATCACACCACACACCACATCACACCACACACCACATCACACCACACACCACATCACACCACACACCACATCACACCACACACCACCACACAACACCACATTACACAACACATCACTCCACATCACACAACACATCACTCCACATCACACAACACAACACTCCACGCGACATCGCACTCCACGCGACACTGTACTCAGTTCCATTCCACTCTTCCCCGCCACTGCGTGCACACCACGCCGTTCAGCCCAGCTCAGCTCAGCCCAGGCCAGCGCGGCGCAGCCCGGCCCCGCTCCTCCCCGCCCCGCTCCTTCCCGCCCCGCTCCTCCCCGCCCCGCCCCGCCCAACCCACCTACCCACCCACCCAATCACTCGACCCTCCCCTCCTCACACCTTGCCGCCTCGCGCCAAGACACTCCACTGCCCATCTCTACGCTCTCCTACACGTCTACTCCATGCACTACGCTAAACACACACCACTCCGCCCCATTCCGTGCCACGCTCCTCGCCGGATCCCACCACGCGCTATCCGACTACCACCGCGCCACCTCACATCACTCCATCCACCCTACCCCACATAACTCCCCTGCACTACTTCACGCCACCTCACACCTCGCCAAGATACTTCCCAAAGCCACCCCCTAACGTCAGTCCCAACGTTTCCCCATCCCACCCCACCCCACGCCACGCCACGCAGCGTCTGCCGCGCGCGCACATGTTTGAGATTCCCCGCAGAAGCCTCACGGACGCGTTCGCGCGCTGCGTACCAAGTGGACACCGGCGATGGCGGAGGCATCGGAGGGATGGAGGCAGGCGCGCCACTGTGAACATAGCTGGGCGCTGGTTCACACACCCCACGCTTTCCTGGGTTCATTAGACATCGCCAGCCTACTGGCCGCCGCCGCCGCGCCATGGCTCTTGCCTCGGAACAACCGCGCACATCTTTGCAGTGCCATGGTGAAGCTGTGGATTTGGCGTCCCGGCAGCACGAAAGCTATCAAATATCCACACGTACATGGCAAGAGAATGATGGAACGCATTGAAAGAATGGTCTACGCTTACATCGCTGCCAACGTTCAAAGCTCAAAAGTACTGGAGGATTGAGTTGGCCATATACCTTTCTCACTCAGACCTTAGGAGAGAAATGTTATAAGAAATGTTTTCAATTAAGACAAGATATTGATGGCATGGTATCGGTGTTACGGCTACGGAAATGAGACGCTCAGTGCTGTTTTGTAGCGAACTTGGACAACATAATGTAGACCAAGACCGGTTTAGACGCAGAATAAATACACACACTTATTCACCAGGATGTATTCTTTCCCGTATCGTGATTGTAGATTTTTGCTGGAATGATCACCTTTGACTTAACTGTTTTTCTTTAACGTTTAAATGCGGATGCGTTGGGTATCCCTTGCACTAATACAAATAAAATGTAATCCAATTTAACAGTATTCTCTCAGACTTTCCTCAACTCTATATTTCTTCCATTTTTATTAGGAATTAAACTGAATCTGTACTTTATCAGATAACGTTACAATGAATAAACTTTTTTTCTTCGATCACGGCTTGCGCGATTTATTTACAACTGTTTTTCTTTTCTAATCTCTGACATACTACATATCCATGTTATCATTGGTTAGTGCATTCTCCTGTCTATGTATTGAAGAATCGTCCATTTTTTTAGTTACCATTTTTTAAATATTTTTTGCACATTATTGCTCGAAATTGCAAAATAATGGAACATTTTGAAGGCAAAACGTAAAGAAACTTTCGGATCTATCCTTGAAATTCTTGAAAAGCATACGAAACTACTCCGAAAAGGTGCGACCAATTCAGAGTGGATTCCTTCTACAGCAGCCTAAACTTTTTAAAAATTCAAAAATAGCCTGAAAATGTTTGTAGTCTACAAGTCAAATATTAAGTATATGAAAATAAAAAAACGAATAGATAAGGGGGCCCAGAAAAGTTATTGCCCCTCGAGGCTGCGGAGCCCTGTAGAATCAAAATTATTAATATTATTAATTTTATTTTTAATATTATTCAAATGCAGTAAGTTATAATTTATACCCATCCTTTTAACCACTAAATCTTGGGTTACAATGTGCAACTAAGGCTTTACTTTACAAAAATGGACAAAGGCTCGTGTACAAAAGACCTTACAATCTTATACTAATGCCCGACCTTCGCTACTGCAAATTGAAGCCTCTTGGTAGCCACGTTGGGACAAATTAACGCGTCTCATTCAAATACTTCGAAATTTTGCCAACTTGCCCACCTTTGCAAAGGTGTGCTAGATATGAATGGGAGTCAAATCAAAATACTATTTCATTGTGGAAACGTAAGATATGCAAATGTAACATTCAAACATTCAGTATTGTTACGTATACACTTCTGACAAATGATACTAGCCCAGCTTTCAATAGGCTACATCACATCGTTGAATGATGTACTTGGGAAATGATAGTGTGCCGTCTTCGACAACCGTACGCCGCACGCGACTTCATTTCTTTCATTGTATTTGAGCTATAAAATATTCCTCTACAGAAAGACCAACCAAATAAAAGCCACCACGCAAATGATAATGAAATATGACACCAGTCCGACATGGATATGTATGCCCCCAACATAGCTGCTAAAAAACTGTTCAATGTGCAACGCTGCACTAGTACAGGTGTGGGTCTACTAAACTCTTCCACTTACTTTGCTCGTACATCAATAAACTATTGAATTCTGTCGATACGTGTGGAACATTTTTAAAGAATGGAATAACATTTAACTCTGTTTTAAAATGAACATTTTCTTATCACAAAATAACCTGGAAAATTTATCGATGAACTTCCAGTAAGTATTTGTGGAAAGTTTTGAAAACTAGCCATCAAGGGGAAGAAATAAGAGAAAAGAAAGAACATTAAAATATATTTAAGTAGAAAAAGGAAGGAAATGACCAAACAGGGCCCTAAAAGTCGACGAAATGCTACAACATGCCCTTTCAATCTCAAAGTGAAAGAAAAATTAACAACAAATATCTCAGAAGCACCAAAACATCATGAAATATGTTAATACATTGGCAAAAGTGTTTTTGAAGACCAAGAAAAGATACGTAAAATAAATACGAATAACTGTAATCGCGTGCGGTTACCCGAAAGAAAATTTGAAGTGGCCCTGCAGGGGCGTCTCGGATCGGATATCGCTGAGCGTTCGCCTCTTGCAGCCGGACGCGCGGAGGGCCCTCATGCCCGGCCACGCGCCGCGTCCCTCGCCTCTCTCTCTCTCCCCCTCCCACCAATCGACCACCGTCCTCCGCCGTCGCGTCGTCCTGTACTTGGGCCCGGGCCACGCCTCCGCCAGGCCCCTCTGTGCGCTCCGCCGCCCGCCGTTCCTCGAGACCCTCTTGAGGTCAGTGCGTGCCGTGTTCACTCTCCCGGAGCACGTTTGTGCCCAATGCTTGGAGAATTACGTTCTATGTGCTGAAGAAGAGGATGGGCGTGCTCTCTGGCCGGAACCCAGGTGCTTGGCGCAAGGAAAGTAAATTGAATAAAGAGAACATTTATGAAATGTGTATGTACAGTCGACTCCTGTTATAGTGAACTCGGATATAGTGAACCCTCGGTTATTGTGAACTTACGTCACTGGCCCCGTTTCATTTACATGGCAAATAAGCATAATAAGATTCGGTTATAGCGAACCTGAACCTCGTCCATAGTGAACGTAGGAAATAGAATGTCCTGAAAATTAATTCTCTCCTGGAAAATAATATATTACCTCAGTACAACAAATTTCAACATCAGGCAGCTTGGAAAAAATATCGTCGGCTAAAGGTCAAAACGGAAGAAGTGTCCTCCGAGGTGAAGGTAGTGGACCTGGAAAGGAGACCTTTCTGATGACCTTATGCCACTCATTTTCACTGCGGAAACAAAGGCCATGTCCTTCGTGGGGTACAACTGGCGGCGGCGAGGTACGATTGCTTGCTTCAGTTTCAAGCTTGGTGTAATATTCCGCGGGATGTAGCGCGTTGTGTTCGACGTAAGTGACAGGAAGTGCGCGACTGCCACGGCCCCACAGCCTGGCGACACCCCCCGCGCCGCGCGGAAAAGCGATCAGTTTCCTTAGCCGCTTGGGTCATCCCGCTACGGAAAGGATCTCGTATGTTAATAGGCGAGCAAAAGGGCCTTCGGAGAGTGGGACGGTGTTCTAAGAGTGGAACAGACATCGAAGGATGCCAAGACTCCATTACGATATTTAGAGATTGTGGCAGGCTGTCGATGCAGAATCAAGAGAGCGAGCGCGAACTCTGGAGAAGGATATAGAGAAATTACTAATGAACAAGAAACAAACAAACAATTGAAAAGAAATTGATTTTTTAAGGACATATAAAGATATTGAAATTTTCAATTAGTATCGTTAATGTATTTTAGTGTATCTCTATATTAATGAAATCAATAATTGGGGAGACATTCCTTTTAATTTTGACGTCATCGGATGTAGTAAATCAAAAATGTTAGTCCCCAAAGTTCACTACAGTCGGAGTCGATTGTAATCGGTTTTGCAATACAGTAAAATCGCTTTCTAGTTCAACATCTTTTTTTCTCTCAAAAGTGGTGCGATTTAGGGAGTTGTCCGAAATGAACGTCTGTCCAAAGCGGGGTCCAGTATTCTGTGCAATAAAAGAAACACCTTGGATTATGATTACGAAGAGAAAGGAAGAGAAAATACAATAGTACGATGTCAAAGAGGATTGAAAATAGTTACGGACATGATGGGAATGGTCTGCCGAGAGATGACGGCTCAGCGCATTGCACACCATTCAGCGATTCCGTGCCCTAGCGGCTTCAAGTGCTTTTTGTTTAAGCGTGTGGAGGGACCGCAAGTGCACTTTTCTTGAGGAGCGTTGCCGACAGACACCTGACACGTCGTTTGGGGCGGGGACTTCCGACGGGGAAGGAAGAGGCCCCCGCCTCCCCCGTCGCCATTGCTGTTCGATGGGCGGAAGCGGGGTGGAGAGTGGTGGCGCGTGGTCCCCCCCCCCCGCCTGAGTCCAACCCGTCACATGACCCGCACAGGGCCCACAGTAGTGTCGCTGTTGTAAAAATAAATTAGCTTGACGGAATAGCAAGGTTTTGGAAGCTTGAAGTTCTTTTGTAGTTCCGGGGTTCATCTTTATATATATTTAATGTAAAGGAAGTTCAGAAATCGTATGTAACGTATGGAGGAGAAGTACTTGGGCAATCTGAGCATGTTCTTCCAGCGGCTATCCGTGCTTCAATAACTTTTTATTAACTAGCCCATTCGTGTACATTTCGGTAACATGTCTCGTTGTCACCTGTTGGAAAACAACGTTCCAAAGAGCTCAATTTGAGCCGATACTCTTCTTGCCGTAGGCAATAATGATGTTGCATATGTCGTACGTGAGCTAGTGAGGCCTTTGCTTTTTAATCGAAATTGGAAAACGAATTCGCTATCTTCTGTGCGTCCAGTGGCATAAATTTTATCCAAAAGCATTTCTTACCAGATTGCGAGATTAATGGAGCTCTCGAAGGGTTTTAAATTTCCCACACAACCGTTTGCATGTCCGTATGCATGATCTATTTCAACAATCCCCGAGCAATCCGTACGGGGTCGCCAGCACCCCATTGTTGACATAGGTGTCTTGGACTCGTGTTCCACGAACTTTTGACGTGGCATAATTGTGACCATAGATCGCAGATGAGATGCGTTTCTCAGCTGTCTGAGAGCTACCTAATGTAGGGAGCAGATCACACCTTTGCTCTCTACGATTAGAGAGCTTATCCGCTCAGCTCTGTCAGCTTCCCCTTGCACAGCTTTCCAATAAATTTTCGAAATATAGAGGGCAATTTGACTTATAATTCACAGATTACAGTTTCGTTTCTATACTGTATTCTTCTGTTGGGTCTGTGGCCGTGACTGAATCACAGGAAGCGAGATGACAGAGCGAGCTGCGAAATTGGCAACCCGGAACCCCAATGTTGATATTCTTTGTCCCAACATCGGATGAATCATAAAAATTAGATCCTAAACACGAGCCAAGGAGACTGACCCAACATGGAGTGCGATTAAATACTTGGACGTCGTCGTCCTGGCACGAGGAAATAATTTTATCCCTGTTTAAATCGATCTACGCCCCCTTTCATATAGTTAGGTCTTCCGAAGAGAATCGCCCCATAAGCGAACAGTGAATGGCGATCCTCTCTTTAGAACGCCTCCCTGCACTGTAAGAGATTTGAAGACCATTTATGATATTACTAATACTACTGTGTAATGTTTTAAACGAGTTTTACGTGTTTCATTGAAGAAATATAAATTTTAAAAATGTTCACGCTACGGCATATCCCGCGTGTTGCTTGGACTGCGAAGTGGGTTTCTCTTACCGACGCACTAGTGTGCCTTCGTAGCAGGGCAGCTTTCTGAAAAGCGCGGAATACCGAAAAAAATCAGAAAATTTCATTTCTCTCGAAAAGTCGGGGGAAAATCAGGGAATTTGTAGAAGAATCGTTAGAAGTCGGGGATATTTTTTAGACGGTTATATAACTAGATAATATTCCTTAAAAAATTAGTCCAGTAAAAACTAGTGACTTTTTTTTATTTATTGAGGTTTTTTATTTATTTTTGCTTTATCACAGTGAAATCAGAGTATCAGCTTAGTACCAGGCTTGCTTTAATTAAAGAAACAACTCTGAAATACGCTACACATATTCTCAGTGAGAAATAAAAATAACGCACTGGAAAACTGGGAAAAGTCAGGAAAATTTGTTCCATGATATAAGCGGCCACCCTGTCATCGCCGGGAGTCCCGAAGTTGCGCAGCCTCGTTATAGCACGGAGCTTTGCACGAGTCCTTCGGATTCTGGCGGGCCAGCGGGTGCGTTGTCCTGGCCATGCCTGAGTGGCGCCCCCTCGGCGATCCCATCGCTCCGCCGCTGATTGAAACGTCAGCCGCGCCCGCCTCCGCCTCCGCAATCGCTCGCCCATCACTTGGGGCCCTCCTGGCTCGCCGCGCCCCTCACATTTGTTTTCGGACGCGGATTCAAAGCTAATTGTCATTGGCCCTTCTCCAGACATGACCGCCGCCTGCTGGCGTTTTCTCGTGCGCCTCGGGGACCTTCTCGAGTTTTGTTCCTGACTCGCTGAAGTATCCCGGCGTTGCCCTCGTAATTATCAGCCTTCTCGTAGGAAAAGGACTGAATTCTATTTATAGTGTAAGATGGGAATAATTGTACGTACGCCACGTAGCCACGCCTTCCTCCACTCCTCGTCTACGAATCTCCACATCTTGTATTCACCCCGCTTCACCCCGCTCGCTTCACTCCATCTCGCTTCACCCCGCTCGGACTCTTCCCACTCCGCTGCACTCCTCTCCATTTCAACCCCGCCCCCTCGCCATCCTCACCCCTCTCTCCTTCCCTGCCATTCCCTCTTCGTTTCCGCCCCATTCCTGCTTCGCCAGCCCATTCGCTGGCTGCACCGCCGCTCCACTGCTTCTCACAGTACCGACTTGCTATTGCGGATTGCATTAAACCAAATATTTAAAGTACAAGAAAACAAATTTGGGCTTTCATTTGAAATGCGAACGCTTATGGTCTTTCGCCTGGGCAGGTCAAATACATTCGTGCAAAATTTGATTGTAATTGTTCCACGTGTTTTAGAGATATGCTATAATAAATATACGCACTCATCAATTTTATGAATTAAGAATATAGGTCCGGATTTACGAAGAGGCGATGTTTCTGCCGTGTTGGATTCTCTACAATCATGACAAACCCAGTCCACTTCTACCACCCAGATAATTATAGCTGTTTTGCAGATTCGTTTATGCCTTTATTTTTGTAAACCGTGTAGTTTTTCATTTCCTTGTGCTCCTTACGCTTCATTCAATTGATCATCACTATCGTTTTCGTGACATATTCTACTGGCATTATTGAAGATTGTCGTAGGTAAGTTACTTTCTATACGAACCACTCTTACTTGTTATCGAAAGCAAACATGTGCAAGTCATCGTCATTTATTTACTTCTCTAACTTCCCGTTTTTTGCTTCATAGTCCAGTTACGGAGTGCATTGTTTTCGTTTCTCAGAAATTTTCAAAAAAACTTTCTTGGAAATGTTTCTTAGAAATTTCTCTATCTTACCTGTCCTGTGTTCGATCAGCTTTGGGGTGTATTGCTGAAAACACAGAAAAACAAAGTGTATGTTGCTAAGACACAGTAACAAATATTCACAACCCTAAAACGAGAAATATTCTCAGAAAATCATCTTGTAAACAAAAGGAAAGTTATCATTCTGTGGTGTGTTATATAACTCGTTAGTACTACGAATTGTATGCATTCTTTGTTAGTACGCCTTATCTTAAAGTAAGATTCATTTTATCCGACGAAGAGTTGATACACATTCGAACCGTTGTCGTCAGAGCATGCGTAATATTATGTTTGACATTAATCCGTCCCTGATTGTACTACTTTGCCTGTCACTGCCCCTTTTTTATTATATCACAAATAATCCCTCTTACATTTCCATTGCACACTCCCTTGCAAAGCGTTTTTCTGGTTCCCTTCGCCTTAGGGACGCCCCCTTCCCCCCATTGGCAAAGGCACAGGCGGCGGCGGTGGCAGCGACTGTAGCGGGGCGTCACCCGCCTCCTCCGCCCAGTAACACAAACACCGCCTATTAAAGGCGGCTTCATCTCTGATGAGCCGCAATAAAAGGGTTCGATTGTGCTGCGTCAGCGGCAGATGAAGAGATGGCCGGGGCCACCTGTATCTTCATTACGCGGTGTTTGGCTACACAGCGGGTGCTATCGATAGCTGTCGCGGGCGATGCGGCGCGCGGGCCGAGATAGGTGATGCAGCAGCAGCGGCGGCGGAGGCGGCGCCGCGCGCCTCCAGCTGCGATTCGCCCGCGCGCGGGACGGCCCCCGCGAGAAAAAGCAACGGGCTGATTACTCCATCAATATTAATCGAGGTGTCGCTTCTCGCGCGCTTATCTGCGCCGCGCTCTCGCGAGAGGTCCATTTTTTCCCATTTGCGGGTTCATACATCACGCGGACGCATCTGAATTGAGCCGTCGCGCCTCGAAGCGGCGGCGAGCGCTCCAGCACCTGCCGCAGCTAACGAAGCGCCCGTCGGCGGCGCGCGCGGGTGGCGCGAGGCTGGAGGGCTCCGTGCGCTTTCGAGGAGGGGTGCGAAAGTCGAGGTTTGCAGTGTTTTGACCACTCGGGAGGTTCAGAGTTCCCGCGAAGACAACCGAACTTCGTGGAATCGTGAGGAGTCGGTTCGAATCCCGCCATTCACATAAACGTTTTAATAGTGTTTGCATCGTGAAAGGCGGAGGATTACCACTGTGTGTCCTACGAAACAGTTGTACTCTTCATTAATAGAGAATTGCTCAGCAAAACCAAATATGAGAATTTCTTGGTCGCCACCACATAATGAGATGTATATGGTTTTCTGCTGTAAGTAGCTAAGAAAAACTTCACTAAATATCCAAACTTGTTTTTTTTTTTTTTAATTTTTGAGTGAAAATATTTGGTCATTGTGTATGAGCAATGCTTTCAATTTAACCTGGAATTTCATTTTTCCCACCCTCCTGATCTTCAGTTGGTTTCTTTTCATTAAAAGTATATTTAAATGTAAGTGTATTTCCTAGCAGCACTTCACCTTTTATTTGGTCCCGCTCTTTCCTCTCTCCGACCTAATCCTTGCATCACCCAGCACCACGCAAATCATTTCCCACCACAAATATGCAGTTCTTATTTTTCTTCAGATGTTGGCAGAAGTGATTTAATATAACCCTTCAGATACCGCAATAGTTTTGTGTTACTTCTTCTCTCGGCCACTTTCTGTCCTCGGGAGTGGGTGGGGGGGTGGGGTGAGGAAAGGCAATCGCGCTGCTTCACCGCAGCCTGTCCCCCTCGCAGTCACCGCCGTTCTCGCTCCTAAAAATCCGCGCGGTCCATCTGCGGCGGTGAGTGGGGAGAGGGCCCCCAGGCGGCATCGCCCACGCGGATTAGCGCGCGTCTTTCCGCGCGCGCGTTTTTTTCCTCCTGCGGGGCAGTGCGCCGACGCGGCGTGACGCTCACTCGCCCGAGACCGAGAGCGGGGGCGCCGCGGGCGCGCGACAATGCTCCCGGTCACAATGGGATCAAAGGCAGACCGGCGCCGTCATGGCGTGATGTCCCAAAGGGAAGAGCATCCCACCGCCGACGCGGGGCTCGACGCCTGCACGTTGGAGGTCCCACGCCGTCGCTGTCGCCTTCGCAGTCGCCTCCGCTCTAAGGATGGCAACTTCTAGATTGATATGACGGTGTTTCTGTAGATCGGAATGCTTGGAAACGTACTGCCCAAAACGAGTCATTTCGGGTTAAAAATACATTACTTTCTGCACAATGAGGTGAACAAAAGTTTCTTACTTCATTTTACTGCGATACACTTTACTGCTCATCCTTTTGTCGACAAATTATTATTCTATAAAGTGCAGAAGCTTAAGGCGAATTAAATTTGTAAACAAACTGCTAAGAAGTACTTCAATGTAGGCATGTGTCGTGACTTAACAATATTGTATATTTCAGTTTCTTCCCTGAACCTTATCTTGGAAAATCATTACTTATGGTGTAACTCTTGTACGTAACATGGAAGATGATTAGTAGTGTATGGAAACGGATGTTGGTCACCATCTGCCTCTGTTCCCGGCGTCTCCGCTTCACGCCTGAAGCGCGCCGAGGCGTAGGGCCGTGGTTGCGGCTGCGGGCTGCCCGCATGTGGGCGGGGGTGGATGTGGGAGGTGGGATGCAGCCGCCGGCTGCGTGCATCACCCGGCCACTCGACGGGGCTTGGGTCCCCTTCCACCAGGGGGTGGGGTGCGGTTCTCGGGACCATCGGCGGCTGACCGCGCCGCGGAACACACCTTGTTGGAGGCGTGGGAAGCGGCAGATGATCGGCTTTCATTAGCCGGGTGCAGCGCCGCGCCTCCCGCAACAGCTTCATCCTCCGCCTGGCTGTGTGACTCACTCTCCCGCCCCAGCCTTCCACCCTCTTTCCTCCCCCCCCTCCCCCTCCCCTCCTCCATAATTCACCGGCGCTCCCGCCTGCTCTTCAGTCTTTTGGCACTTCCAGCCGTTGGTGTTAAATGCTTTTTTGGGTTCAAGGATTTCACTTCTTGTTTGAAGTGTGTAGTACTAGCAAAAGACCTGGCGTTGCCCGGGCTTTCTTCATATCCAATCCTTCTGAAAGAGGAAACAGATAAATTTTATATAAACCACGGTGTTTAAGATTATTATTTTTAATGTAATTGGTTCAAATTTTAGTAAATACTATAATTTTCTTTCATTTTATTTTACTCTACATTGCTATTAGATTATTTTTTTATCTTACGCACTTCTCTTGGTCTGTAGCGAATCTATTAGGTACCAGTTCTACCGCACGGCTACTGGCCTCTGGGGGAAAATATTAGGAAACAATCTGGTCGAGGCAAAAAATAATGATTGTTGTGCATCTACCAATGTGTTATTTAAATTATTTATTTTCCACTGTTTTTATTTTATATTAAACTTTACCAGACCTTGCAAGAACGTTGCGACAATCCTGAAGAAGAGCCTGTAAAAATTTTGTATATATTCATTCACTACTTTTTGTTGTATCGATAACGGTTGCATATCATTAAATTCACTTTTATTAGTAAAGATTAGAAATTGACAAGAGGTTGAGATTTATAGGAAGAAATAGGAAAAATTGGAGAAAAAACGTATGAGTTTCAAGTAGGGAAAATATTTTCAGTAATTTTATACTGCAAATCGTATATGCAGTTGTACTTCGCGATTTACGGTCATAGTGAGCGGGTTCAGACGATATTATTCTTCGAGAATCTGATCTGAACGTGAACTACTTCGTCTGTAGGGTCTAGTCATTTGGCATGAATAGCCCCGTACACCGCAACTTGAATGGAAATATGCAAGATTAGTTACAAAATAAGTTTAAATAGACATATATTACGAAGATCTACAGTGGTTGTTAAATAACAGTAAAAATCGTTCGATTTTTGCGCTATAAAATTTTATGGATTTAAAAACATTCAATTTTCAACCCTAAAAGCTCTCTATCTTCACATCGCTAACTATAAAAGTCAACTGCTTTTGATAGGTCAATTGCAACTCGTGCAATAAAACGACCTAGACTAACTACTCCATTCGACGTACACAATGTAGTTGGAAAATGAGGTATTGACAATGAGGGCAGAATAGTTCATTCAATTAATTTTATTATGCCATTTAACTTATATTTTTATATTATGAAACCGGGTAATAATTGCGAGCTATAACACATCTGGGGCTCATTCCCTTTATTTACAGCAAAAATAATGAAATTTGGTTGAACAGAAACGTCAGACTTCTTTCTAAACGAAAACCACCAGGATTTTAAAATACGTTAATGTAAATGAAGCGTTAAAAATCATTCTACGAAACGAAATTAATAAAATAAGTATCGTTCCTGGAGGGTTGTGAAAACAATGAGCTATGCTGTAAAAGTATCCTCCGTGGACAATATTTAATAAAATCGTCAAGTAGATGACTATTTTAATTAAAAATGTTATTTATAAAATTAATAAATCAGTGAAAATGAAATGTCAAGCAAATGTACGAATAAAACATTAGACTAATGTAACATGAACCTAGGTGTGTGTAGTTGTAGAATATGAAGAAAAAGAAAAAAATATTTATTTTGATAGAGTATATTCATATATTTGTAATTAAGTCATCACTCATTTAAATTTAAAAAAGAGTAAAAAGAAATCTAGCCCCCCGTACCTCTGCTTGCACTTTCTTGCCAAGGATGACCAGTTTATTCAAGAAGCCGAATTAAACTTATCAGTGCCTCTTGTTATTAACTCAGTCCCAAGACATGTGCCAAAAATAAGCAAGGTAAATTTTCATGTTAACACATTTAATGGGAATGCTGGAGAGCAAGTTACATCAGATGGGCGAATTTATAGTGCGTAAAGGTCAGAGTCATGTTTCCCCCCCTTTTTTTGCAATCTCCCCCCTCGCCACTGAAAAAACATGTAATTTAAGTTTGCAGATATTTCCAGCAGAGCTCCAGGCTTGATTTCGATTGAGTAGTCATGGATATGTGGTGAGCTTGGTACAAGCAATGTGCCAGATCCGAATGGAAGATGCTTCGTTTGCCGGTCATTACTCCCAGGTCAACTTACTTTGCATTTATTTAAGATAGAAATGCAGTAAAAGGGCCTTTCACAAATCTAATTTCAATGTGGAAATACGTAATTGTTTACTACATTTGCCGAATAAATTTACATCTGGCCCAGTTTATTATAAACAGGTTGAAACAGGAGAATATGTTAATTAGTATTTAATTTCTCGAGTATTATTTACGTGATATAGAGAAAGAACTGAAACGTCGCAAAAGTGGCTATTTTTCGTCAGAAAAACACGTTTTGGGGCCTTTGATACCTAAAAATGGATCATTCTGAATGTAGTAAACATCTTCCTCTAACACGTGAAGTCAGAATCCACGTTCTTTTACTTTCTCGCTGCGGAGTAGAGAGTAAGTTATGTAATGCTGCGCGAAAAACGGGGAATTTTCGTCAGAAAAAATCTTGTTACAGGGTCCTGGTAACGAAAATGTGGATAAATCCGGTTGCTAAATTTAGAAGAAAACAAATCCTCTAATAAGTGGTGTAGCTAGAATTCATGTTTTGTGGGTTCTTGATATCGAAAACTCGAATGACGGCAAAACTATCTGCCCGTCCGTCTGGGAACAACCCTAACGCCCAAACTGTTCAGCCGATTTTCTCCAAAATTGATATTGCTCAATGGATCTGGCTTCAGTTAAAAAAATGGCAGCATCGTTTTTTATTAAATTTCATTCTTGGATAGGGTTAAGAACATTTAAGAGAATGATGCAGAGCTAATTTTCATTGAAAACTGATTTTTCGAAAATTGCAAAAATTCAAAATATTTTCGGCGTCTTCCTACAACTACAATTATTGAGATACAGATTTTTTCCCTTCAGAGGATTTTCTCCAAAATTGGCATTCCCCGGTTGATTTGGTTGAAATCGAGGGCCTGCAAAGTGGAAATGTTTTTGTTTTTTTTGATTTTTGGGGGGTACTTTCCATGAGGCACCAACGACATTTTCAAAAAGTTTCTCAAAAATAGCTCCAATTTTTTCCTCAGATAGAGCAAAGAACTCTAATACCATTGCGCAGGCACCATTTTGGGCGAACTCCTTGTATTTTCGAAAATTGCAAACAATTAACATTGCAAAAGCACAGTGTTAGTATATAATTTTTCCTTAATAAAATTGTTCTAAAAAATCTTTAAATAATACCAAGAACAGTTTTTTGAGTTAAACAGCAATTTTCGCGTAAAGTTTGCAAAGACAATTTATAATTTTTCTCAAACACGGCTTCAATTTTTGCTTTAAAGTGTTTTCTGGAAGACCAAAGTACTCTTATAAAAATAGCAAAGGTTCCTTTTACGTTGACCTTCCGAATTTTAGAAAGTTGCAAAAGTTACAAATAATGCGAGACAGTGCGTGCTCTTGCAGCACCACTAGTTTCGTCGAGGTAACGCTTCCCAAGCTCCTCGGCCATTTGGTTATCCGCTTCGGCAGTGGCGGGGTTTCTGAGAAGTGCCGAATGCAGAGGCGCTTCGCGCAGCAACGCCTTTCAGCCGTGAATTCGCATGCGGCCGCCACCGCTTCCAACTCTGCCGTGGCGGCGACGGCGGCGTGACGGACCAATTCCTTATTCCATCCAACCCGGGAGGAGAACGCCCCGAGACTTAACTAGACAGGGAGGAGGTAGGCGGACGCGGTTCATGTTTCAAACATGTTCATTGTCCCCAGCGTCCCTGCCCGCCCGTGCACTCGCTCACATCGGGTTCGCGGTGGTGGCACACGCCGCCGCACTTCCCAAAGGCAGTGGCCGGCACTTGCACGCTGCGCCTTCCGTTTCCTCTTCCCCTTCACACTTCTCCAACGGGGTGGGCTGCGGCGGGGGGCCTCAGGGCTTTCGCAAAGTGACGACTATGTAGAAATAAACGATCAAAACCAGAAGTTCGTCAATTCATGGAATATTTCATTATTATTTCTTTATAATAATACGCTGAAAATTGATATTTCAAATGTACTTTGTTATCTAAAATTTTAAGTAAATATCGTTAATTCAAAACATTGCTATCTGTTAATTTTCGATAAATTGGCGGTTTAACTTAATTTATTTTTAAAGCAAAGATTTCCATATTTTTTTCTCTTATAAATAAAAAGTTTTACCATTTGCCGTCTTTCTGATTAATAAAAAAGCCCAGAAGCAATTAATTTGGAATACTTCTGAACGTTTGACGACCGAAATAAGTTGGGATTATTATCAGGTCAAACCAAATCATAGAAGCGTGTACCACGAAGTTACGCTGATGAACATGTTAATTAAATATAGTGCTTAAGACTTCTGACACACGAGCGTTGCTTTAACGCGCGACAAGTAACTTGCATTGTAGATTAAAACTGTCTTATGCAGAACGGCACCCGAACAATCTTGCCGGCGTTCGTTGCTGCCAACGCGCATCGCCTAGTGAGCGCCGCACGTTGAAAGCTAGAAAACGTGCGTTACTTTTGCTGTATGTTGTAGCTTGTTCTGAGGGACATCTCTTCTCACGTAGTTATATCAACAAGCGTTCACCGGACGTTTGATATTCGGAAATTGTAGGTAATATTTTATTTGAAAGTAATAGAATATATTCTGTCTTTGCTGAGTTTACGTCAATTTAAAACAACTCAGTTTTTACTTTCCCGCCCGTACTTCGTAAGAAGAGAAGTATTGTAATCATGCGCTAGAAAACGGCGAATTTTCGACAGAAAAATTCTTATTACCAACTCCCAGCCCTGATAACAAAAAAGTGTATAAATCTTATCCCTGTGTACAGTAAATTACTTGTTTTAATACGCTGTGTTGTCATAACATATAAAAATCACTAAATTATTATATACTCACTTGAAACACACTAGTTAAAATATAAACTATGATATATTTCAATATATCAAAGGATATATATTTTGTGTAAACATTTTAAAATTATTTTATAATTTTTTTTTGTTAGATCTCTGGAACGTTGAAACGTTGATCTTTTGAAAGTAATGGTGCTGAAAGAGCAGACCAAAAATTAGCATATTTTCAAACAGTTGTGTATGATCTTTTAAGATAAAATGTTTTATCAATTTTTTGATCCCTTTTTGGTAGCACCGAAATATTACTTTAAGAATATTCTACAAGAGTAAAAGCTTGTCATATATGGAAATTTCCGTTGAAAAATTTGAAGCCATTTTTAAGAAAATGTCTTTTAACCGATACTGTTAATGCGAAATATAAAGTTCACACAGAAAACTTTTAGGTTTTCGAGAAATTTCGTTGGAAGACATTTGAAGCAGTTCCACTCCAAAATGCAATTATATATACAAATCGTTGGAAATGTGTATATTAACGGCGAGAGAGATATTTTTAAATAAATTACATTTGCGTAATTTTTGAAAAATCAAAAGAATACAGCAAAATTGTACGCTGTTTAAGATGAGTTTTGTGTGATTTGAACAGCGTATTTAGCATTATCTGTACAAAAAGTTTAAAGAAAAAATTTAGAGCCGAATTTGAGAAAATGGCGTTTGAGCGTTCCTGAAAATGCGGAAATTTGAGCTCATTTTCAAAGGCAACTTTTGAGTTTTCGAGAAACTTTATGAGACATCTTTCAAAGCACATGTTCTCATACATGGAATAATGTGAACAAATCGCCCTTCACGAAATAGTAACGACCTTAGAGACAGGTCAAGAAAATTGCATTTGTTTAATTTTTGAAAAACAACAACAAAAGAATACAATGAAATGGCGTTTATGTCATCGTATGCAGGACATTTAGCACTATCGCCACCAAAAGTTTAAAGAAAAAGTTTGAGCCGTTTTTGAGAAATTCTTGTTTCTTTTATTTTCTAATATTGCCTATATTTCACGCATATTGCTCGAAAACTACTAAAATTTTCAAAAAAATGTACATGACCATAATGAGAGAACTGGTTATGGAGAACAAATTTCATTTGAAGAAAAAATCTCTATTTTCGATTTTGTAGTTGTAGGAAGACGCCGAAAAAATTCAAACTTTTGCAATTTTCAAAAATTTAGTTAGCTGGGAAAATCGGACCTATGCCACCTTCACTCTATTCTTACAAGAAATTTAAAGAAAAAAATTGGAGCCATTTTTGAGGAATGTCTTGAATGCGTCATATAAAATACCCCCGAAATTTGAAGAATGATTTTCAAAATAGCAAATGATTTTCGAGTGAAGTCGCATTGATCGGGACATATTCATTTTGGAAAACTGAATAGTACAAATAGTTCAAGTGCTCGTGTTTCAACGGGCGGGCGGACGGACAAACAGACGGACCGCCAGACAGACTGATTGACGTTTTGAAGAAGAAAAAAAAAAAACCTTTTTTTGTATCAAGGTTCCAGAATTTCTTCAATCTGACTACATAACGTGCTAGAGGAAGTAACTTACTACATATTAGAAGAGAATTTGTGTATTTATTATGTATCATGGCCCTAAAATACGAGGTTTTCTGTCGTAAAATCGCCTTTTTTGCCGCAGCATTAAATAACGTTCTCTATACTACGTGTATCACTCCGTATATACTTACGTATACGAGAAAGTAAAAAATTGGAGACAATTTGGAAACTGTCGTCGAGGCCTCATGTAAAATACTCCAAAAAATACTCGTTTAAAGTTAAAGGGATATCAACCAGATAGGTAACATCAATTTTAGTGAAGATCCTGCCTACGATATAGTCGATCGGGTTGTTCGCAAACGGACAAACGTTTTTTGCAGTAAACCAATTTTTCGGTATCGAGGACCCATCAAACGTGGATTCTGGCTACACAACGTGGTAGAGGAAGTAATACACTACACATAGGATTACAATTTTTTTCAAAATTCAAGTAGTATATGACTTAGTGTAAGGATCACATAATTTTGAAAATGTGCACACAATTCACTTTTCCCCATAGCACGTCATACGCAGTTTTTACTGTTTTTTGACGTAAATAAATAAATAAATAAATAAATAAAAATTTTCTGACGAAAAATCGGTTTTCTGCAGTAGCATTGCATAACTTTTCCAGTAGATTGTTATTAGTATGTGAGAAAGTAAGTGTCCGATTCAAAATAAAAATTGTTTTTGCTTGAATAAATGCAGTGTAATACGGAGACTCGTGACTTGATTTCACAGAATGTAAAATGTTTAGAAGTGCCGCAAACGTTTATAACGCCGCGAGCTTAACATATTGACGTTCTAATGGTCAGAGTTTTAAACATTGTCGTTTATTTGACTCTGCTTTAAGTTCTGTTCTCATTAGGTCAGAGACTCAATATATAAGTCGTTACCAATTGCAGCTCCTAATTTAAATTTAATTAATTCTGCTTGCATTTCATAGTCAACGTTACTTTCATGATCACCTTCATTATGACATTATCACACAGACATCAGTGCATTTTTTCGGGATGGATTTTGTCTGCCTCACCTTCTTTATAGGGTTATCATCTTAAAATTCGCATCTTGGAGACTCTTCACTTTTGAAGTCATTATTACCTTGCCCTATTTTTTCTGTGCTGATTTCGGCATCATTCTCACGATCTGCTCTTGATATGTCGCCTTTACTCGTGTATCTTTCTGTTGCCGACTGGGCCCCTCACCCCAGCGAGGTCTTCAACTTAGACTCCTGACAAGCGGATGCGTATCTGCGAAGGAACATTGTTTGGAACGACCCAAGTTTAGGGCGTTGCCAAGTCGCCAAAAGAATGGAATTTAGTTTTGAACTTTTTCTCAATGACGACTTGCCAAGGAACGCCTTAATGTTTTTATGGGCGAAGAAAAACCTTGTTTTTGATTCGGTTTGTGTATAATTCACAGTTTCACATGTTTCTGGCGGTTTCGGAACATTGTTATGAGACAGTGAACTTATATCTGAGCTCTTGCTATGTGTGTGCTGCATTCGTGGAAGTTAGAAAACACAAAAAGGAGGAGAAAACAGTACCTTTCTCGATAAATCAGAACGGCTAGGGTAGGACATTACTAGTACTCCTCTTCGTTGTGTTACGGAAATCTACCGTACAGTTCAGAAGTATGTAAAGTTTCTATGTTTGCTGAGTTTCGCTTCCTTGCAACTGCGTAATCAAATTTCAGAGAATTATGTGATTAAGTCTTTTGAAAAGCAATATTTATTATTGATAATTATATTTCTTACAAACGTCAAACTCTTAAGAATCAGTCTTTACCCAGTATGTAAGACATTGACGAAAGTATAGGTTCTTCGAAAGTTCAATGAACTACGTCTAAACAGCATCTATTTCCCTCCTCACTACTAGCGACACATTGTTTCCTATATTCCGCGCCATTCGTATATATAATTTAAAATGGATGTTGTTTGTTCGAGATCGATAAACTCCAACTCCATGAAAGTTGGCAAATTTCGTATTTTTTTCATGGAGAAGATTTTTATGGTGTTCATTTTGTTACGGTAACTCCACTGTCACAGTAAATCCACTAGATGGCGTTTCAGTTAAATGCAATTGCCAATCTATCTGCCCTTCATTGTAGCTGGGTGTTGCCGTGCGAAGCGGGCGAGGTCGAGGAGAGGAGGAGCAGGCGGCGCGGGCTGGAGAGAAGCACGAGAGAGAGGGGGAAAGAGAGAGAGAAAGGGAGGAGGATGGATGGATAGAGAGAGAGAGAGAGAGAGAGAGAGAGAGAGAGAGAGAGAGGGAGGGAGGGAGACGGAGAGAGAGAGGGAGGGAGACGGAGAGAGAGAGAGAGAGAGAGAGAGAGAGAGAGAGAGAGAGAGAGAGAGAGAGAGAGAGAGAGAGAGAGAGAGTCGTCTGCCGGGTTTTGCTAAATTGATAGATATGTGTGGGTGCGTGCGCATGCACGCGCACGAGCACGCACGTACGTTCATCACTACAAGATGTGAAACTACAAAGGAGACGATATACTACAAGATGATTATGCATTGAAATTAATTAGTTAATAAAGTAATGGAAACAAATTTTGTTTCTCATAAATGTTTGGGTTTGCTGTGCCTTGCAGCCAGTTAGGAAGCAGTTTGCGTCCTCTCATGTCTAATGAAATCTTATTGATTGCTGACTTCGTAGTTTTTGTATATCGATTTTGCGGTGCCATTTTGATGTGCTGTTGCCTCAGATTTCTCCTTAGGAAATTAGTGAATTGAGGTCCAGATGACCGCTGTGATTGGTTTGAAAACATTGCTTGCCAGCCGCTGTGGCCTGGATGTTGATCTAGGAGCACTATTCTGTGAAGAGTCCGCTGATTTCCATCTGAACATTACTCATGGGTGTTTAGTAGCGTTTTCCATTAGAAGTGGACTGTCGCGGTACTATATTCCAGCTTCGCAGAGATGCATCTCTACTGTTCCATGACAGGAAAATATTTCCTATATCATGACTGAGGAATGGAATTTATTGTAATAATATATTTGCAGATTCGAATTTCTCACACTTCTTTGGCTTGAATCTTTCAGGAGTTATCAGGTTGCAATTCAACAATATTGGAACGCCGCGACACAGCAGTTTCAAATTCTCGTAATTATTGGGCGGTAATTCTGGGTGTATGGAGTATGGAAAGGAGTTTGAATTGTTGAATTTGTGGTGATGTATTAGCTGTAAAATAATTAAATTTTCGCATCTAATACGCTACGATTGGTAATGAGTTTTACAAGTGATGGCTGAGGTGTGTTAACGTAACCATTGCTGATGCGCGAAAGTACGTACTATTGTAGCACATCTAGATGAAGTGTTTAGAAAGGCTCTCCTAGGAAGTTAAGGTCTTAGGTATTTCGTTTAGATTTATACATTTAAAAAAAAAACATAAATACAATATATAAATGACACTGAAAACTTTAGAAGTCATACATGAAGTAGTGAAATGAGAGAGATGTCATTGGCAGCTCTCTGTTACGAATCATTGTGTAATGTTTATTGAATGATGCAATGAAATGTCGACTTTAAACTATGCCAATTAATAGTAGATTGACTAATTTCATGATCACATGAATGAAATACATATGAATATAAGAGGTAGGGATTCCAAAACAAGTTACAAACCAAGGTGTAACCATGTGCGCAAGAATTTGCCAATGTTTAGTCGTTTCCCCACACAACGTACCTTCATCGCGACAAAACGATCTCGTGTTCGATAATAGAGTGAGTATTAACCGAAAATCTCATAAGATTAGTGCCTGCAAAGGAGGAAGTGTTTCTCACAATGGGAAATAAGGGGTGTTGGAATGGGCAGCATATGCTCACGAGTACAAACTCTACCGCTCCCGGCTGTCATCTGTCGTCCCCGCCCCCGAGCCAGCATCGATTGCGCCTCATACACCATCATTTCAATCCGCCACACCTCTGTCGCGCACTGCTTTAACCCCGTCTACTCAACTCGCTTCTCCACCGCAGTCAGCATCTCCGACACCATCACTATCACTGCCGCTTCCGCGCCCGCCGCAGTCGCTGCTCGAGGACGTTAAAATCTCGTTTCCTGTCAGAATCCTGAAAGTCAAGTTGGTTCGGGCATTCATTCGGCAATAAACCGGGCGAGTCGTTAAACGGCGGCAGCGGCCTCGGAGGAGGAGAGGGGATCGGATGAGAGAGGCGCGGGAAGAGCCGGCGGGCGGCGCCGCGGACGGAAACCGGCGCGGCGCGGTGGGAAAGCCAGGCTGGGACCCGTAAATCGGCAGAGCCATCGGTTTATGAATCGGCGATGGCTCGTGAAGCGCGCCACCAGATCGCACGTGTCGCCCGCGACGCCGCTCTCCCACGCCCCGCCCCGCCTCGCCTCGCCTCTCCAGCCTCCTCGTCGCACCGCGGCGTCGCGCGTTGCCCTCGCCCCCGCTCCAGCCACCGCGCCTCTGTCTCCGCGCGTATGGGCGAGGCGTTAGCGGGCCCGTCGTCCATACGAAGCGAGGCATAACTTCGCTCGGTTTTGAGTTACGACGTGCGTGCGCGCGCCCATTCATCCATGTCCGCGCTCAGCCGCTTGACGACGACGCCGCGACTCCCGCCTCCGCAGCAGCAGCAGCAGCTGCTGCTGGTGGCGATTGCCTTCGTGAGCACCGCGAGACGAAGTCGGCGGCAGCGGCCTCGAGCACGTGCGCGGGAGGAGGCCCCAGCCCCTCCAGGGGATGGGGCTCAGTTTTTGGCCGTTCTTAGCACTTTGTCGGGCGACGTTTCATCTCACGAAAAGTTGCACTTCATTGGAGCCGTCGGATTGTTTTTCATTTGCATTAACATAAATTTCTGTTATCCGATTTCTTTGTCTCCAGAGTTTGGCAATCATCCCAACTTAGAAATCTAAAATCTAAAAATAAAATGCCGATTTCCATCAATATTACGAAATTGTTCGTTGGTACTTATCGTATTAAAAATCCTGAAAAGTTACAGATTTTTCAGAAATGTTTTCTCTCCTAATTCGGGAGAAATTGTTACTTCCTTGAGGGTGATGATTTGTCAGCAGCAAAGGCAACAACAACACGCATAAAATAATTATCTTTAGAGATCTTCCACACACGATTCTCGCGAAATGACTGTCGGGACGAGCGTTCACGTACCGTGAGAAAGAAGATGAACTTTTTTCATAACGGCCAACTTTACTCAAAACAAACAGCACCCATCAAATACACGTGTTGAATCAACAAAACTGACATCAAATTAAAATAATTTTTCCAAACATCATAAATAATGTATTCAGTACCGTCACGAATTGACCGAACTTGTGTACTTTCAATATCACGCGAAATTCATTAAATTATGATGCAGACATAATTGGTATTCTCCTCTGAGTCCAACGCTGCGAGGGCGTTGAGACCCACCACCACCCTTTGCTGTGCAGGGCCACCGCTTACAGTGTAAACCGGTGACTCTATCTACGAGAGTTACGCATGCCAAAGACGGCGGTCAACGAGCGCTCTTTGATTTCAACATGATTTATTATACATCTATATTGCTAGAATATCTCGAAACTTGAATGACATTAAATGGAAAATGTATATTCCTAAAATATACGTTTGTTCTCGATTATTCGGGGGTTGTACAATCGTGAACCTAAGCACGCGCCACCTCTGTAGAATGATGGTGTGTAATAAACAGTACATCCTCCGATTGCCTCTGACGTCCTCATTATGAAAAAATGCTGGTGTTCCACCATAAATATTGTGATCAGCTTCGTACTCGTGATGACGCATTGCGTATTCTATGTGCGCAGGTGATCTTCTACGACAGCGACTGGAACCCGACGGTGGATCAGCAGGCAATGGACCGCGCTCATCGCCTGGGTCAGACCAAACAGGTGACGGTGTACCGCCTCATCTGCAAAGGCAGTATCGAGGAGCGTATCTTGCAGCGCGCTAGGGAGAAAAGCGAGGTAAGTGACATATTTGTTGCTTTTTGTCTCGTCACTGCAAATAGCCAGTGCAAATAAGTGTGTTGGTCATTTTATAATTCCTAGTGAATTTTTTTACGTCTCTAAGAAGATAGAAATTATAAGGTGTAGTTGTGTATTGCAGACTTTATAACTCCCAAATTTTGGAACAAAGAATATTGGAACTTAATTTAAAAATTGAAAAATATAATATACAGTTTATTTCAACTTAAATATTTTGGAATACTATTGTCAATTTGCTATTTGCATTTTCATTGCCAATTGTTTCAGAAATCCGAAATGATTTTGCGGTTAATATTATAATAGTTCTTGGGTTCTGGGCAAGTATATTTCGAAAATGATTTCATGCAATCCAACGCTTGCAGATTATCTCGATCTTTGATGGGCGCCATTTATTTATTTATTTATTTATTTATCGTCAAAAGCAGTTAAAATTGTGTGTGACGTACTATGGGAGAAGAGTATTAGGCCCACTTGTTCTTAATTCTAGGATTCCTACCGTAACCCATACTAGTTGAATTCTGAAGACAAACAGAAATTGGCTCTTTGTCGGCAAGAATTGATTAGAAAAAATCGCTCCAGTCTAATAAAAACTATTTGCAAAGGCATATCAGCTGTAGATTTTTGCTTTCGTGCCCTTCGTGAAGGAATCGACTCCCTGCTATTAAATGTGGACAACAATAATTTGAATAAATGTATTACCGACAGAACTCTAGAAGACCCTCAGCCCCCGTGGGTAACTTCACTATCTTTGGACGTCTTCCCGAGTTCTATGGGTAATATAGTTATTCAAAATTTTGTTCTCCATGCTCTAACGGCAGGGAGCCAATTCCTTGTTACGACTTGTTTAGAATTATACAGTTCAAATGTTAATGAATACATTCAGTGTCATTGTTAAAATTAATATTACTTGCCTTTTGATGCTCGGTATAGTGTCTAATTGTATAGAAACAGTAATTATGCAGAAAACGTTTTACTCGTCACTTAAACTTGTGTATCGAATTTAATCGTTTAATATCGTCTATCTATGTATTTCAACATAATAAGCATGTATTGTATGTGAAATTTTTGTAGTGAGCTGTTGATACTGACACCTGATGAATATGATTAGTACGTCGAATGTTGTAGTTATAGGTATCAGTATTAACTGCAAATATGTTCCCACCCTTCAGTAAGCCATTTTTTGACAGACACCACTGATTCATAAATCAAGACCCAAGGTAATGTTCCTAGCTTAATAAAGATAATAGAGCATAGTAAACCATTTCAAGCACATTTCCTATCTTCCAAACGCTTCATCAATAAAAAGTATACATTTTGTACGATGTAGAAACACATCAAAAATACTTCAATGGATTTGATTATGCCGAATTTATCTTCCCCGTGTCCTTCCCAACGCGTGTGCGATGTTGCGTTTTTACGGATAGAGGTTATTAAGTAGGGAAAGTTTCAAAATGCCTGGTATTTATTCAGGGACAGGTAGAATTTTAACTGGTATACGATTTATTAACTTGTTAACATATCTCAAAATATAAAACTCGTTATAGTTACGTTGTAGGAACGCCCTCCCGCGGCAAAGTGATCGAATTTTTATCGTGTTTGTATGATCCTAATGACTTTTGTAATGTTTTTTCTTTCTCGCTACCGCTTACGCAATAGAGATAACTTTATGTAATTCTGTAGGAAAAGTGTTGAATTTTCGGCAGAAAAACTCTTTATTGCCGGGCTCTGGTGATGAAAAAGTGTTGAAGTAACGAACAATCCTGTTGCTAATTTTAGAAAAAAAATCCCCTCAATGTTGTGAAGCCAGAATCCACATGTTGTGGGTTTATGATGCCGAAAAATCGATTGACGGCGAAACGTCTGTCCGTCCGCCAGTGAACAACGCTAGCGGCTTAAACGTTCTGCCGATTTTCTTCAAAATTGATATTCCCCACTCGATATCTGATGTCGCGGCCCCGGGAATTGGAAACCGATATTTTAATTTTCTGGGGTACTTTACATAAAACCACTGGGATATTTTTCTGATACAGTAGAGTTTAGTGTTTCCTCTGTATGAAATGTTTTTGAAGTTATTTTGAAATCCCCCCCCCCATAATATTGAAGAGTTTCCACTCTTCGTTTTTTCCGTTTTCCCTTAGTCGCTTGAGGCAAATATCGGGATCTTATTTTCACTTTTGTGGGCTCAGAAGCATGCCGTGTTTATCTATTATAATATTGCGAAATGTATCTTTAAAAAAATCTTATTTTCAATTTTACATTCTTAGATTTTACGTTACATGAGTAGGTGGAAGAGCAGGTGTGAGGTCTTATGGCTCCTTCATATAAATACTTTCGCACTTGGAGATAACAGATTATTTTATTCGAAAGGTTGTCCCCGTCCTGATATGTAGGTGCAGGGAGGGTTCTTAGTGTATGTCTTTCCTCCATGAGACATCTTTCTACCCTCCCATCATTCGTTTTCTTTCTTGACTACTTCCTCTTATTTCACGGGCTCCCTGTATGCTGTTCCCGTGAAATACTTCCTCTTATTTCACATACGTTAAGTTAACCGTTTAAGGCGAACAAAAGTGATTTCCTGGCGATTTGAGAGGTCTGTCATTTTCCTTTTGCTTTTGTGATCCTAAGCTCAAGTACCGCACTTGGGACATCGTTAGTACGTATTTTCGTAACTTTCGCAGCTTTGGCGTCGGCTTTTTCTGGACGGGCAGTGTGGAGCAAATCCACTCCCGATCAGTCGGCTAGAACTAGGTCTTTGAGCTCCAGAATGAGAGGAGGATGACATGGTATCCTTGTGTTAGTGTGAGGCAGTGAAGAGAAGAACCCTGCCATTCTCCGTTAGAACCCCCCTGGGAACTCTGGCACGCAATTAGGCAAAGGTCGCCCGTGTTGGTGAGGACCACGGGAATAAAACATTTATCCACTTCATGATTTCCAAACCTTCCCCCGTCCTCTTGTGCAAAGAACAACAGGTGACCGAAAAGCAGAGTGTGGATTTACAAAGCTTCTTTTGTAAGGAAATTGACTAGTAGTCATGTAGTTCAGTTTCTTGTTTATGACTTGCAGGAAGAAGACAAAACAATGAAAATCGCCTGTGCAATTAAGTTCTCCAAAAAGTAGAATGGTTCGGCAAATTCCAGACGGTAGTCTGCCAGAGAAATGGAGCATGGATTATTTGAATGCAATATTATTGGAAAATCAAATTTAAAGAAATAGATCACCTTCAAGGGATGGTGTCCACCGTCCTTTGCCACTGTATAATCATAAATTTTTATCTCTTGTACCGAGGACTAAAATCCTGTGTCTGAAGGTGTTACCAATCAGGATCCAGCAGAGAGCGAGTGGGGTACTAAACTCCCCACATCCACGTTGATCCTTATCCTCACCAGTCTTCTGCTGAAAATCACGTGTGCCTTTGATAATCTGCTTGTGGCACAAATGATTTAGAATAAAATATTCATTTGGCCATTTCAAGAGCCAGAAGAGTGCAACTGAACCTCTGTCTCGCCGGCACTGGTGCAAAGGAAAACATTTTTAACAAGAATATATTCTTGGCTTCCGGGAGACGCCTCTTCTTCGGCAAGATAGCCGAAGTCTCGGTCATCATGTTGCGATCTGTTAAGAGCAATATGCCTGAATTTTAAGAAAGTCAAAGGGAGTTACACAAGTTTCCGTTTCCAATTCACTTATTCTTTCAGAAAAACTGTTTTGACTTAGATAGCACACACAAGTCACAAATAATTTTCTTCGTCGAGAACGCAAAATCATGGGAGATAGAAAAATATTTTTTATGCCAATTCTTGACAAAACCGCTCTTCGTTACCTGTATTCATAATTCATGTATGTAATGCATGTTATTCATATTCATGTATGTGTTCTGAATATATTGAACAGAGATCCCAGTGCTGAAGAAACCAAGCAAAGATTGCACTTCTCCTCCATAGTTTTTAATTATTTTTTTTCACGTTAAATAAAATAAAAGTTTGCGTACTAGATAGGTATTTAAAATTGAAAAGCATCTAATATTGTTGATTAATTTGAATTTATTCGAATTCCTATTAGAGTATTATTGAACTGTCATGTCATTTTACTTTCTCGCATGCTGTTTACGCAGTGTGGAGTATTCTAAGAGCAGAAAAAACCGCGATATATCGACCGAAAACTTTATTGGCGGACTCGCGCAACGACAATGTGGTTAATACTTCCTATATGTAGTAAAATACTTTAACATATAGTGCAGTCCGAACTTTGTGGTTCCTGGACATTGAAAAATCGATTGACGGCAAAACGGTGTTTCTTTCTGTGGTCAGGCTAAACCGTTCAGACGATTGTCTCTAAAATTTATATTCCACGATCGATCTGAACACATTAGAGGCTCTACGAGTTTGAAACGGTTATTTTGATTTTTGGGCGTACTTTACAATACATGAAGACTGGCCAACATTTTCAAACTTTTTTCGTAAAAGGCACTAATTTTTTTTATTAATCTTTGTCCTCAAATAGTGTAAACATCTCTTAGTGTATAATTGCGCAAGTATCGTTTTCTTCGAAGTTCGAAATTGTTTCGGGGTCTTCCTACAACTACTATATTCAAATAGAGATGTGTCAATATGAACCGAAATAGCCGTATTAAAATTTTAAGTCAACGGTATTGTAAATTACCGAAGCGAGAAAGTACGTGCTGTTGTAGCACCTAGTTCTTTTCGTAGAACATTTCGTAAGTCTCTGGTGTAAATTCTAGTGCGTTGCCATGCAGTTTTTATACGGTTGATATTATTTATATACCGTGTGGATCACGCAGTGTAACGGTCTCATCACATACCGCTTACCCCTTCGTTGTTGGCTGTGTTAACTGTCGTTACTTTTTCCAATCTCTCCCCTCCAGGCGTCCCGTGCTGGCCATTGCGGTACCGCTTGTTCTCCCCGCGCCATGTCCTTGTCCATGCCAGCCACCGCCGCGCCGGTGTGTGACGTCTCCTGGGCGATCGCAACGCCGTGTAGGCTGCGCGAGTCGGATTCTCACGTGGAGCGCCGCGCCGCCGTGTGCTGGTCGGCCGTCGGGCTGCGCGCGCCCCCGTGACCGAAATGCTAAGCGCCGACCGGGCGGCGGGGGCGAGGCCTTCCCCGAAGCGCGGAGCCGCGTGCGCGCGTATTCATTTCGTCACGGAGAGGAGGGACGCCGCACACTGGGCCGGAAGAGGCTACATGCCACGCGTGCGGAGAAACTCGTTTCGCGGGTAGGGAGTGCGATAGAAACGTTTTGTAAGTTGTTAAGGTATACAATATAAGGTTATTAACAAATCAAGGAATTTGGAGCTGAGGCAAGGGTAATGTAAATATGTACCGTATTTAAGATCTGAAATCGAGACTGCAAGGATCACTTCAGGAAAGAGGAAAGTAAAAAAAGTAGTTAAAGCTAATAATATAGAGAAATTATTAGTGACACTTCACACTGTGTGAAGAAGTGTAACAATACTACTAGGTTAGGAGCAATGACTATTAGATCGCAGACTCACACGCATTCGGACATTTGCTAGCATATCCAGTCGACTCCTGTTATAGTGAACTTCTGGGAACTAACATTTTTGGTTCACTATATCAGAGGTTCACTATATCTTCCGATTGATCTTATTAGTATAGTGATACAGCAAAATAAATTAACAGCGCGAAATATCTTTATTTGTCCAAAAAAATAATTATTTTTTATTGTTTGCTTCGTACATTTTTCATTAATAATTTCTCTAGATCCTTCTCCAGAGTTCGTTCTCTGTCCATACTTGATTCTGCATTGTCCACAGTCTCCAAGTATCGTATTGCAGTCTTGACACCCTTCAATGCCTCTTGCACTGTTCGAAGCCACACTCTTCGAAGGCCCTTTTACTCGCTTAATAACATTCGAGATCCTTCTGATGGCGAAAGCGGCTGATGAAACTGATCGTTTGCGTCTGGCGACACGGGCGGCTATCGTCAAGCTATCAGTTGCGCGATTCCTGTCGCGAACTTAGATCACCATGCGTTTTATCGCGGGGAACCTCAAGTAACACCAAGCTTGAAACTGAAGCAAGCAGTCGCATGTTGCCGCCAACAGTTGCTGCCCATGCAGGTAATGGCCTTTATTCAGTGAAACTGAATGGTATGAGGTCATCAGTAAGGTCCCCTTTCCGGGTCTGCTACCTTCATCTCAGGAGGGACTTTTTCGATTGTAACCTTTGGCCGATATATTTTTGAAGCTACCTAGTGTTGGAATTTGTGGCACTGAGATGATATATTATTTTCCAGGAGGGAATTAATTTCCACGTTGTATTTCCTATAACTAAGGTTCAGATTTACTGTAACCGAATCTTTGAATCTTCTAATGCTTATTTGTAATGTAAGTGAAACAGAACCAGTGACTTAAGTTCATTAAAAACGAGGATTCACTATTTTCGAGTTTACAATAGCCAGAGTCGTCTGTAAGCGGAAAGTTGGAAGTTAAGAGACACCCCGATAGAATAGTGAAAATGGTTTTTTTTCTTTCTTTCTGTATTTTTCTTTTCTCCTATACATAGTATACAGAAGTTATATAATGCGTCGGGAAGAAAGTGCGGATTATTTTAGAGAAAATCACGTTTTGTGAGATCGTGTTACAGAAAAGACGGACTTTTCTGCCCCCTTAAACATAATACATTACTTTCTCGTATAAGCAGTGTTCTGAGGTCATTTTCATTTAAACCACTGAATTTCCAAAAAGTAAAGACGTAGCTTTTGCCTGATCTCTCATTTCGTTGGCTAGGAGTTTAAGTGATGGCTGAAGTGTTGTTAGGTCATAAATTGTAATATTATAATAGTCCTCAAACCGCTGCCAACAAATGAAAAAAATGGGAGAAAATGTGCTATAGCACTAGTTAATTCTTTCCACACACGTTAAGAAAGCTTTTGTGTGTATAAAAATGATAGAAACCAGTGAGTGTTGTCTCCGGCCAGGGCCGCTTCAACTTGAATGCAAACGGTGAGCCTCACGAGGGCGGTATTTGTGAAAGGGCGGCAAAAGAAGGCGTTTTTTTAAATATCTGCATCACTTTTACATTTTGGTTACTTTAAACGAAACAAGTTTACTGTATTAATCACAAATATGAAAACTTTTAGTGTTAAATCTTAGGCTGAAAAATATCACCAATTAAGTATAAGTAGTACAATTTTCGGAGATTCCATCAATTTCCGATAGCATAATGTCGATTACTTTGATTATCCCTGCGGCTACTGTGAAGTCGCTGCTCGACTTCGCAGTCGAAAGTCTGTAAAAGTTAACCATCCATGAAACAAAATTCAAAACATTAGAACACGGGGCGGGCAACAATAATTTGCACGAGGGCACAAATTTCGTTGGCGCGGCCCCGCCTGCTGCGCGCTTTGCGTAGGGATTTGGTGCACTGAGCGGCGTGCGCTGCGTGCAGAAGCACAGCGCCGGGGAGCCACGCAGCGCCCCGGCGGCGCGACCAGGCTTCGTCGCCGGCAGCGGCTGGAGGATGAAGGAATGCCTTATTTTACGTGGCGAGACTCAGGCCATGAGGCCTGCTCTTCCGCCTGACCACGCAAATTTCGTTACGCTCCTTTCACCTACTTGGGGAGAAAGAAAGTATTACTTGGGCGACAAAACAGGCAATTTCAATTTAGCTCAGAGGCTTCATTTGGCTTCATGATGGCTTGAGGATCTTTTACATGCAGTAAATCTTCTAACATGGGACAGCCGGCTTTACTTCCTCTCCGAAGGAAGGCGTACGAATGATTTTTTCGCCCTTAAACATCCACCACTTCGATCGGGTATACAAACTTCGGTATAACAGGCAAATACGCTGTTACACCATAGCCGCCGCATACATCGTCGCAGCCGCGGAGGAGAAGTGCAGCGGGGCAAACGGGCGACTGTGGAATGGAGGAGAGGAGCCTCACTTTAATACCAGAAGTAAATCAAGTGCCTCCGCGCTATTGAAACAGTGGGAATGAAGAGACTGATATTCTACGTTCGTTCCGTCATGTCAAGTCGGCGTTCTCTCTGCACGCCAAGTAGTCGGCTATGGCGGTTGCAGAATCATGCCTTGTTGAAGGAACCATACGAAATGTTTTTCATATGGTTGTGATTTTTTTTCTTTCGATAACGTAAGGGTGCGGAGATGAGAAAGCGTTTTCAAATTTCCCAAGTACATTGTTTTAATTTGTTTAGCAGAGCTGTTCTTGCGCCGCGGGTTGTCCTACGTCTATAGTTACGAAGAAAATGCCTACGAAGATGCAAGTACTTAATTGAATGTCCGATCAACACCAGGCGAATGCCGGAGCAGTACCCTAACAAACGGGCCACGGACCGCGCGCGATCTTTCCTTCCTCTTCCTTGTCCTATCCTCTCCCCTACACACACACTTACACTAACATACACTACACTACCACATATTTCGTCGGGAGTTTAGAGCTTGACCCGGCTGGGGCGGTGCCCCGCTGGTGGGAGAGTCCTGGTTAGGGGGAAACTCCGCTAGCCGACGTTAGGTCAGCGCCGGATCTCGCCATCCAGCAGGGAAAGATCACCGCCATCCCCCGAGGAAGAAACATGCACAACACTTACGGGACTAATGACCTAAGCTGTTGACGCGCCCGGAATCACTAACAACCAACCAACCTAATTGAATGTCTCATATGATGTGGGCTTTTTAATCGAAACCTAAAAATGTTCGTCGAAGTCTCCTCCACGGACATAAAAAGGCGAAGATCGAATCGACTCGTTACGTTTTTTGCCTATCGCCCATGAAATAAAACGGTGTTCTCCGATTTCGCTCCCGCGCACGTGCTTCCGCGCCGCGTAGCCCAGGTAGCAGCGAGCAGCCGCGCGCGACCGCCCAGCGGCCCTCGAAAGAAGCCCTCTCCGGAAGGAAGATGCGGTGGGTGGCCCTCCGGGGATCGCCTTACGGCCACGTGCGTGCCTTTGCCTCCCCTCTCCCTAGCACACGCTTCCGCCACTCCTTCATGTCGATGTTCTCTCTGCAAACGTAGGTTTTGAAATGCGGCAGATTTGTCGCTATCTCGCCACTGGTCGCTCGTTCTTCTTTCCTATTTATTCTACGTTGCTTCCTGAGCTGCATTTGTACCATTGCAAAGCACATACGCCGACCTCAAAGCCTTGGGTTCTCCCCGGCCAGAGTGCGGTCTCCCAGTGGGTATCGATGTAACCTCGCGCAGGTCGGCGTTTGTGCCTGGTGTATCCGTTGCAACCGCGGCGGTAGCCGGTCGAGCGTAGCGCCGACGGCGTGTGGCAACGCGCGCTTTGTTCTCAAGGAGCTCTGCTCGGCCACAGCCGCCCGTCCCACCCCTCAGCCAGCGTAGCCGCAATCGGTAGGCGGCAATTGTAACGATTAACCGCTCGTAATGCAGTCGTTACTTATCATTCAGGACGGGAAGGGCCGGGGACGCCGCGGCTTTCGTAAGGCGGGAGGGCGGACGCCGCGCCGGGAGGGGAGCCGCCGCCGCCGGCTCGGCCCGTCGGGGGCAGCGAGGCGGCGAGGCCTCACGTGCTGCGATCGTGACCCCCCCCCCCTCCGGACGCCGCCCGCTCCATCCCGCCCTTTCCTCCCCGCCACGCCCCGTCTCGACTCGTCTTGCTTCGCCTCGCCTCGCTCCGCTCAACCCCACCCCACCCCGCCCCGCCCCGCCACAGGCGCCGCTTCTCCGTTTCGTCACGCCGCCCCCGTCTGCTTAAACCTGCCAATCGAGAGATAATCTCAGGCCTGATTTAGTGTACCGGTGTGTGCGTGTGCGTGTTGTAACTTCTGCGACTGCGGAAAACGTTCGCGAAACTATCATCGAATGATACAAACGAGACTCACGTTCCTGACATTTGGCATCCTTGTTCTATTTGTGCTGAAAGAAACCGCCGCGCCGTCCCAGATCTTAAAAAGGTTTATCTTAATCATTGTAATAATGGAGATATCAAGATCCGTCGCGTCTCCGGCGAGTGCCCTGCGTGGTTTCCCACGCGGAGCCGGACAGGTGCTGCAACGATGAGAAATCGTAGGTAATTAGATATAGCATTACTGGTATCATCCGGAGTTAATCGGAAATTTTTGTTCCAGATACAACGAATGGTCATCAGTGGAGGGAACTTCAAGCCCGACACCCTAAAACCAAAAGAGGTGGTGTCGTTGTTGCTTGACGACGAGGAAATCGAAAAGAAATGTGAGTAGTGTTAGAGGACTGGTATGTTCTCAAAGAATGTCATTAACACTTTACATATCTTGTAGTATTTCGCAGGAGGAATTGCGTATTTCTGCAGCATATAAAATAAACATATTCATTTATAAAGTGGAATTTAACTACATTAAACTACTTAAAATCCTCATTAGCAACACTTGAACGTTGAACTGCGAATTAAATTGTCATACAGTAGAACAGTACGGATGTCGGTCGTACTGGCATGCGGATAGTACAAACACACTGAGGGGAAAATGAAAATAATTTAGTATAGTGGCAAAAATACTCTCCTGTAATATTGGATTGCACACACTTTATAATGATTAATTTGGTAACTATTTCGTTATCTGTAAATGATTTTTATATCCCCTTACTGTCTTGGGTAAAAACATACCTCAGAAGTGGTTGCAGTAATAATAATAATAATAATAATAATAATAATAATAATAATAATAATAATACAATACATTAGAGTCGATGTACAATCATACGTACATTCATACATACTTATTTCCTGGTCATTAAGCCATGCAATAACCACTCGAAGTACCGATAAGGAAGTATAGGGAAAATGGACGTGAGTTTCGTATAAAAACGGGGAAATGGCATTGAAATGTGGATGGGGTATTTATTTTCTCCGTTATTTTTCCTTTTGACCTTTACTAAATCATAGGAAAATCGTCTGGATTTATTCTGGATCATCTGGACTTGTACCTTCGTGCGTGTGTGTAACTTCCCCTCTGTCTGCAGATCGCCAGCGGCAGGCGGAGCGCCGGTTGATGGAGGAGCAGCGAGCAGACTACTATCGGGACCGGGACCGCGAGCGCAAGCGAAAGCAGTTCCTGGGAGTCGTCAAGGTGAGCTCGCTAGCGCAAAAGTATTTTAAAGCGCCCCAGAAAACTTGTAAATCTGAAAACGATGGAACGTTAACGCCTAGAAAGGAAAAGAAACGTCCACAAGGAGGCGCAGGCCAGCAGAAAATGGCAATCTGTTAGCATTGGAGCACAAGGAGTTTTGTTGAATTTCTGGTCCATAATTTTCCTGTCCGTGAAATATTACTTCTATGAACAGTTATTGAAAACTACACGAATTAATAATTAAACATATTAAGTATTTTTGGTGGAAAGTGAATTACTAAAAGCAGTTTCTTTTGGCAATGCGTACGTTTTGATTTGATACGAGACAGTAATGTAATTTATTGTTCCTGAGTAAACTTACATCTCTCACCGTCAAATATGTAATACAGGAACTGAGTAACATTTCCTTACACAACAGGAAATTAATCTTGAGTGCATTTCCTACCGTGTGCTCCTGTGTCGTTCGTCAGACTCAGAAAACCCTTGCCGCGTACGGACCGGGCCCGCTTGTGCTCGGCATCAGCGTGTGACTAGCATGCAAATTCTCCGCCCGCCTTGTAGTTGTCATAGGAGTAATGTATATTGCTCCCGAGCGATTAAGATGCTCGCCCCTCAGAATACGCAATAAGGAGGATTCCGTGGTTCCGGAGGTCGCGTCTGTGCGCTTGGCCTCAGCGGGGGCGGTGGACCCGCCTTTGGGCAACGCGACGTGCCTCCAGCGGCTCCTAGACCCAAACGGGCGCTTGTACGGAATTCTCTTTGCTTTCACAGGCCGACGGCAAGCGCATTCGAGAAGACGGCTTGGAGGAAGGCTTCAACGCCGACTCGGGCCCTCCCAGCCCCAGCCAAAGCGAGGTAAGATCGCATTCGCTTGCGTGGTAACGAGAAAATAATTGATAACGCCAGCAAATTTGGCGCTTAATTCCGGACAAATATATTTTTTTAATGATTTGGCAAAAAATTAAAATAACAATGCATTTCAATGTGTGATCTCTGTGCTCTCTTGAGTGAATTATTCTATATTTACTCCCTTATTTGCAATAACCGTGTACATCTTCGACCTGAAACACTCGTGCGCCCTCTGTAAAGCAGGTTTGCCCAATCGGTGGCCAAACCTGCCAAACGAAGCCAAAAGCTGCTTCGAAAGCGATGCATGTTCCGATTATTATGTTCGTTAACTGGTTCTCGCAGGTGTCGCAGGGCAGCGGGGCACTGCCACAGGATGAAACGAGCAACGAAGGGCTGGTTGTCGACGTGGAAAGTCCGGCGTCGTCACAGCCACAATGTGAGTACCAAAACCAGTTCATTCATTTTACTAGATTTAGCTGCTGGCAGCCAGGGTAATACTTGAGTGAAAATGTTTAATTGCTGTGAGTATTTGATAAAAAAACCCATTTGCTTGCCAGTCATCCTTGCCAGCTTGCCAGTCATCCTTGCCAGCTTGCCATTTGCATAAGCCAGTCAACCCAATTATTTTAATAGATGCATTTCCTATTACGGCGAGGAAAACAATTCGCCTGAAAAATGCATTTCATGTTTGTACTATTCTCACGTGTGCGTTATAATCTTGTACGTGAAGACTCTTTTTAATTGTTTAATCCTTTTTATGCGCTATTAATTCTAATATATGTTCGGTCTTTAGAAAAAATTGATTGAGAATTTTTCGAATTTATGATCCGAGGAGGAAATTTGTGCAAATGCGGGAAATTAAGATAAAGTTCCGAAGATAAAGGTTTGGGAGAGCTGGCCAGGAAGTTCCTGGGACGCTATTCCTTGGGGGTGAGGAGGCAGCTCGTTACAGGAAGTACTTTCCACCCTTGGGCGAGCGCGTTGATTAAACCGGCCACTCTCGCCAGGAGCCGGGCTGCCTTCCCAGTTGGCCTGTGTAAGCGGTGGGAGCGGGGCGGCAAACATGGCCAGAGCCAAAACCTTCCCGCCCGCAACCCTGTGTCCCTATGAGAATCTATGTTCTTTCTTCCCTACCAATTCTAATTTTTCCCCTCATTCGGTGGCCGCTCTCTTCGCAGGCCTGATCTTTCCTTATCTGTTTGTTGTAACTATTGTGTTCGACACGATTGTCCATCACGATAAATCGCGGAAAGTAGTATGTGAATATGCAGAGACACTGTACAGAGCTATTCATGAGTGTCCGCACATGTTATTGGCTGTGAATTTCTTGAAATATACTATTGAGCACTCTTAAGATAATAAATCTGAAGTCGAAGGACAAAGCCCCACCTTCACTTGCTGTTCAGCGAACGAAGCCAATTGGTGTTATTGGGGTGAGGGTACGCTGAGAGGAGCAAAGAGTGAGAATTATCGAGGAGTTAATGTTTATTTCGTGTTTGCGGGCACTTCAATTATGGTCATTAGTTCCGTAAGTTAATAATATGATTTTTTCACGGGAGGTGTCGGTGTTTTCCCCCAGCTGGATAGATATATCCGGCGTCGACCTACACGTCGCTTGGGGATTTTCCCTCCAGTTATCTCCCACCAGCGAGAGCACCGCTTCGGGTGGGACACACGCTCTTCTCCAGACATGTGGGATTGGTAGTGCAAGTGTGTATATGTATGTAAGTAAGCGGTGGTATAGGACAAGGAAGAGAAAGCAAAGATAGGGCTCTGTTCATGGCCCGTTTGTGAGGGTAATGCTCCCGCACTCGTCTGGTGTTGATTGGAAAACTGCCGATCGGAGCAGCTGACCGCTAGAATTCTCGTCCAGACCGCAGCTGAATTCGACCTAGCTCTGAAAATCGAAAATCCTACCACCGTCGTGACTCGAATCCTAGGATCTCCCGTCACAGGAACTATAGTGACATCAGTTGATGCCCTGGGGCATCTCAACTGACCTGTTATCGTTGAATTTAAATAACATTTTGCCTTCTAATATCCTTAGGGAAAACCCTTAAACGGCAAGGAATACATTTTCTTCATTTCTTCCACTGATCTTCGAGCGTTGCGACGTTTTCACTCTCACTTTTTTCTGTGGATCTCGACCTTTGTCATAGTAACTTTTTGGAATATTTATTAAAGTCGAGTTAGATTATTTTCTCTTCTTTTTGAAAGTGTGCACATACCGAACCTTGCGATGAAAGTTCCATTTTTAGTCTCTGCTTCTCCTTAAACGACAATAAATTTAATTCGTCCCCAGTCCATCCACCGTCACTTCAACCTATCGTATCATTCGCGTTCACTGAAGTTGTCGGTTCTATCGTTCCAACTTTCCATCTTTCCCCTCTCGCCGCCAGCTGCAAAACCAACCACTTCGTCGCGTCGCGGAGCGCGCTTCGCGCCCTTGGCAGCCCCTCGCCGCCACCGCCACCGCCACCGCCACCGCCACCGCCACCGCAGCTCGTGCGGCTTCATGCAAATGAAGGCCGCCGCCGGCGCTGCAGTGGTGGCGGTGGCGGGCGCGCGCGGCCGTTTGCAATTCGGTCGGGCGCCGGCGGCGCGGCGGTGGCGGCGTGAAGATGGATGGCCCCGGCGGCTGCACGTCGGTCGCTGGCTCGCTCGTGCATTTGCATACCGGAGGACGTCTTCGTGTACCTATCGTTAGCCGCGCTGCGGCGTGGGGGAGCCGACGACGGACGCCACTCGGCCATTGCGGGCGCGGAGGGCTGCCTTGCACCGCGCGAGGGAGGCGCTCTCCAGCGAGGATGAGGGCGGAGAGAGCAGGGCAGTTCGAGTACTTGTTCTGGGTGGTATTTCATTAAATGAAATCCGATATTATATTAAATATCGCCGTACCATACAGTAACAGTACCGTCGTCCGACGCGAAGAGGTCGTCTCGTTGGACTTAACTCAAAGGTCTTTCTGAGTTTGTTCTCTATTCTGTCAAGCGGTAGAATTAACCTTTTGATCTGATGTACTCAACTTTCACAAACTATCGAGGAAGTATCTTCCCTAGACTAACCTTTAAATCAATGGGGCGCAATAAATGCTTTATAGACTGATAACGAAAACGTACTTGGTAATAATGTTTCATTGCCCATCTCGTTTAATCGACGTCGGGATTAAACGAGCAACTACTACGGCGTGTCTTACATGTTGCACTTCGAATCGAACAAATCACAACTTGGAAAGTCAAAATTATGAAAACTAAGTTGATAAGTGTCGCTTCCAAGGGAGGGGGTCAAATGGAGCTTCTGCCCCCCTACAGCGTCTGACAAATTCACAACTTTTTTGTTAATTTCCTATAGTTACGGAAATCATTTATTATATCAATAGAATATGTTGTACGTAACAATAAATCAGTAAATAAAAATTAATTTCAAACTCACTACAAATGATTTTTTTTTCTGAAGTAGCATTAAGTCAGTATGCCCTCCCCACGCATTCAGAAAAATCGGATTTGGCGAGTGGCCATGATCGTCAAGAAAATAGACCATGAGGTAGAAACATCTGCCTTACTTTCCGTACTAATGTCGTTTCTTGGTTTTCAACAATAAAATCTAAGACTTATTTTCCATTCAGGAAACCCAAAATTTACTAACTTGTCTGGCTGCGAGAACGATTGCCTAATGATAAGCGGAAGATACAAGTCCCTTCAGAAATTCTATTAATGCCTCTCCCAAGGCACCAGCGGAGCCAGTCAAGAACCTGTGTGAAAAGGGCTTGTTGCCAGATCGAGACATTCAAATCGCAGATTCCCACCAGCGAAATTACCATAGAGATGATCCAACATTTTGATGTTTCACTACTTGCAACTTTCATTACTTTTTAATGATTCGAATTTCCAACTCGTATGTCTTGAGACGCTAATTCACCATTCATTCATGGACTTCCGGTACTTGTTTGCTGTTTTGGATAAATAGGAGCACAATTATCCTATAAAAGAATTTATGGAAATTGACGTAAGATAATGTTTAATTTGCTGTATAGTTTGTTCGGAGTGAAATCAATAGAAATGAATATGTTTAAACGTGCGCCCGCGATATGCCACGGGGCACGTGGAGGCTGTTTGGATCGCTTAGAAGCAAGCTGCAGCAACAACAACCTGCGAAGCGGCGATCCGTTGTGGCGTTCTCTCGAGGGGAGCCGCTCGTCGCGGAGGATTTGGCGACTGTTAACGCGGAGGGCGTTCGTCACGCGGCCCGCTGCTCGGAGGGGGCGCGGCGGCGGCGGCAGGAAATAACTCCAGCGGCGGAGCAGGAGGCGCGGAAGAAGGACTGCGCCCGGGGCGGCCCGCCGCTAAATCCGGCCGCGCGCCTAATCCGTCGGGTCGCCCCCCTCTCCCGCCCCCGCCACCTCGCGACAGCGGCGGCTGCGCGCTTGCTTTTTTAGCGGGGCGGAGCCGAGCCGAGCAGGGACGCGAGGGGCGCCACTCGGCGCGGTGAGGGCCTTGTCGAGCGCCGAGACTTCGCCTCGATATTCGCTCCCCCGCACGAACCCCGCTGTCTGGATTCTCTTTTACTTCTGACTTGCCGCGCCCTTCTGCTGGCATTTTCTACGTTTGTCGTGGTGTATTTCCACTTCTGATATTTAATCTTTTCTTGTGTTCGCCTTCTTGAGTTCAGTGGGGAATATAGTTAGTCAAATTATCGTTTTCCTTGTTGTCGCGGCAGATGTATATTCCTTCACGAAGGACATGTTGAGGGATAATAGACCAAATCTATAGCTGATTTGCCTTTGCAAATAGTTTTTTATTATACTGGAGGGAATGTTTTTTTATCAAATCTTGCCAAAAACCGTCATTTCCTTCGGTAACTTGTTTATGGCTTAGAGCAGGGATCCCAGAACAAGAAAACGTGCACAGAATACACTTTTCCCCAAAGCATATCACACAGGTTTTAAGCAGTACGTTTTTGTCGTTAAATTAAATAAATAAAAATTCTAGGAATTGTACAAGCGAATTTAGGAGTGTGTGGCATCCCCAAGATACCGAACCATAAGAGGATGAACGCTTTTGGGTGTAGAAGGAAATGTTGGAAATTCCCTGAAATGCGTATCAGGGTGCAGAATATCCTAGCTACTATTCTGATCATCCTACTCTTCATCCATGTTCTGATGAAGTAATGAAATAGTATATTGTTATTGATAATGGAAATGCATTGTGAGGTTGTAGGAGTACGCATCCTTAGTTCTTTAAAAGGATACGCATTATTCTCTCTTTATGGACCGAGATAATGTTTTACTCTTAATTGAATTTTGCAAAAGTTGTAATTAATGTTTCTCAAGTAGTTGTTTATTTAAATCAGTTTTCATTTATTTCATTTAATGGTCTTGGAACTAATAGTGACGGATATTGACATTCTTCAATCAGACTCTGATGTAAAGGCAAAATCAAACGATTAATCGAGCCTCTCATCACCCAATATAGAATGTCAGTGGTGATAGGTTCAAGTCATAATTAGCTAGTACCAATTTGTTCTTCTTTCTGAGTGTCTAGTAGGTTATTTTAGATATCTTCTTGAAGTTTCAAATTAAGTTTGAAACGATATATTCGAGCAAAGTGCATACACGAATAAGCAACAGTAAGTAAATATACATGTGTAGTACCACTTCCTCTATTTTTTCTATTTAAAAAAGATATTGTTAGGAATATACATATTTAAAATACCAAGGATTTTCGTTCATAAAGAAACTAAACTTCGTCCTCTACCATATTTTGTGATTTTTGCATTAAATGAAAGGTAGTGGGTCTTAAAATGAGTAGATTGACCGCTTAAGTGCCGCCATTTGTTCATTACGTCATTTCCGAGACCAATTACATGTAGTTGGTCTTGGTCGTTTCGTTGTGAGAGTTGCAAAGTAGCCGCTTCGTACTGCGTATAAGCGTGTGTTATAATTAGCGAAGCGAAGACAGCAACTTTTTTGAAGTTTAAAGATGGTGTGTACGCAAATGTTAGTAATTTTATATTAGAGCAATTTTCACCAGTCATCTGACACGTCCTTTTATCAGCTAAACAATCAGTGACTGTCTGTGCCTTTTTTAATAGTGAACTGTGAATTTTGTTCCAGAAGTTATAAACCTCAAGTATTTCAGTAGTCTTAGAGAGTAAGTTAAGAATGACATGAAACAATATCTTTGGGATTTTCGATTTTTTGTTTGGTGCGTATTTAGTTTTTTTCTACTCTTTCGTTTGTGCGATGTAATCGCTTTCGGTCAGCTAATTCTTAATAACAGTAATCCACTAGATTGCTCGAGTCTCTGTAGAAAATCTCTGGAGTATTTTTTGGGAATATTAATACCACATTTTTCAAATTCCCAAATCCCATAGGTTTTGAACTTCCTTCGTGACCTTCCTTGTCGCCACCTAACTTCGACCATTATTTCCACACCAGCTTCTTTTCTGCAGGGGCTGTATCTTTTCAGCATCGTCCCCCTGCGGATTCTCGCGTCTCGGAAATTTATTTCCGTCTTCTCCCTCGGCACCCCAGAACTAAGCTGTTGGTTTTGTACTGATTAGCCCGCATTTAACTTTTCTTTCCCCCGAAAACTCTGAAATATGCGGCGGGCGCGTTTATGTGACAACTTTCGGCAACCACCTTGGCCGCGGGGTGCGCGTTTCCGCGCGGCAACACGACGCGACGCTCCGACAAATTGCCTCGCTAGGGAAACCACCCCCGCGCTTCGGAGGGAGCGGCGCCCCGCAGGGCGTGGCCCGCGCGTTATTCACACGGGCCCCGCCCCTCCGCCGTCCCCGTCTCCTGCCACGACTCCGCCTTCGGGCGACTATACCGACTGCATCCAGCGGTCAACTTTTCCTAAGCACTTTACCTCTCTCTCCAAAAAGGCATAGCCCGACAGCATCCTGCTCCGTGTTCCTTCTCAGTGTAAGGATTTTTATATTTACCGTGGTTTGCATAATATTGTATTGAAGGATTATAATTGAGCCTCTTCTGTTTGTTTTCAAGAAACTTTAGCACGTCCTTTTAGAACACTGCCAACGTTGTAAACCATCCTAAAATGTTTGGGGAAACAAAACTTGAAACCACCGATCACGCGCATTTTCCTGCACTTAACACACACAATTCCGAAGATTCTGCTGTGTCCAACTGTATTCGAGGTTTTCTCTCGACTGGTGCAAGAACATCTATTTGCATTGCTTATGAATAGAAACTTAACACGAATTTTTACTCCTTCCCAAACACATGATGAAGGAAACGGGATGCAGTTGCACTATGTCTTCTCAGGTAAAGATAAGTGAAAGGGAATTAGCTGGGAAGCGCTGGCGAGGGAAAACCGACCGCGGGATACAGTGAGGCGATTCCCCGCCTTCACCCTTCCCACGGCTTCACCTTCGTCCACCCCGCCCCCACTTTTCAAGTTCCGTTTCTTCGCTTTCTCACCCACGCCTCCTCGCTCGTCTTTTCGACAAAGTGAATCATTGCGCGACTGCCCCTCCAGCCCCACTACTGCCCCGCCCCCACCGCCACCCTCTTCGCCACCTCCTTCGCCATCTACTCTCTGCGGTCTCCGCCCTAGCTTCCTCCCTCGCCGTCGCATCCGCCTCCACGGCGCAATAACGGCAGTGCGTTTGCCTGCCCTCGCTGTTCCTCCCTCGCTCTCCGCCGCGTCTTGTGAAACGTTACTTCCGAACGGGAGCACACGCACACGCACAGGCACACGCCCGCGCCCGCCCTCCGATCGGACATTCGCTTTCATTAACTCCGACGCGGCCACGCCCCCTCTCACGAGTGGCGACTGCCCGGGCGGAAGGGGAGCCGTAGCGAGCGGACGCAGGGCGCACAAAGGGGTAAATTAAAAATTAGGAGTGTGGGTGCGGCGTGTCTATAAAGCGACTTAGTCGTCTGGGGAGGAAGAGATCGGGAAGAGCCAGGAGGGGCTTGATCGGCCCCGCCTACGAGCAATTAATCTCGCGGATCCGAGATCTCGGGGCAGATTAGAGCTCCCTGCCCCATCCCCCGCCAACGCTCCCCTCTCCTGCCTTCGCCCTGCGACCCCTCTTAATCTCCCGGTGCTGCCCCGACACGCCCCACCACTCGCTCTCCCGCGCGCCCGCGCTCACATAGCTTAAGTGACTAAACATTCCTTTTGAACGGCGCGTTGTGATGAATTTCGGGGACTCTGGGCAGATTACGCCCGTTTTTGCATCTATTAGCGCGCGCTCATGCGCACTGGCAGCGGGGAGGCGAGGGCGAGGGGACTTTCTCCCCTGGCTTTGCACGAGAGGGGCCCTCCCTTTATGTAATTTTCATTCATTAACCTCGCTTTGATCGTGTTTTGTAACATGTAAATCTCGTGGGGTGACTTGTCCCCATGGCCTTCCCACTGTCGACACCTCATGCGTCAGTGTCGCAAGCTAAATTAATTTTAGGTGGAATGACGCAGTTTACGTACGAGAAACTATCTGGATAATTGAAAATGTTTACTCAGTAATTGAAAATGCTCAATAACATTGTTGCAAAGTATTCGTGATAGTGGCAAATTATAGTCGTTAAAAGAGGTTGTGTGCTGGGAAATGCTTGTGATTATTTATTATTATTATTATTATTATTATTATTATTAGCTACGTTTGTATTGTTATGAATTAATATCTAACATTTCGTATTATTTCTTTTCAAGTTGGTTATAAGGAAATTTATAGAGTGAATTGTCTGATAGTAATGCCGGTTTCTGATAAGTTCTCGAGATTTTCTTGACATTTTGATGTGTCACATCAACGTTTTAAGAAAAATATTCGGATGTATTTCGTTCGAAAGAGCGTAGAGAAGGGAAAGAAATTCCATCCATTCGCATTGGAAGAAGAACTGCCATTAAGAAATCCGATTGTAATTCAATTGCAGTGAAATCAATTGTAGTTCAATTGCATTGAAATCCAATTGTAATTCAAAGCATGTTTACCTTACTTGTTTAATTTTCACACAAACAGGGTTATTACGTTTTTTTATTTTTCTCACACTTTATGTACAGAACTTGATTTATTAACAATTCCTTTTGAAAATACGGTGAAATTTTGTCGGTGCGCGATCCCATAAACATCGACGCGAACGCTGCCGCCGTTGACGCGTGGTCGCGTCGGGCGCATCCCCCGGCGACGCGGCGCGGCGCGACGTCGTGTGTCACGCAAAAAGCTCTGAGGCGGCGGCGGCGGCGGCGGCGTCATCGCACGCGGAGGAGTCGCCGCCCTCCGTCGCTCTCGGCACACCTGCGACGGCAAAACACAGGTCGCCTTCGCGTGGCAATCACGCCGCAATCAGGCGGAAAGGAGCGACCGGCGCATCTGCCGTCGCCTCGCCCTGCCCCGCTCCGCATCGCCCCGCCCCGCCTCGCCCCGCCTCGCCCCGCCTCGCCCCGCCTCGCCCCGCCTCGCCCCGACCCTCTTCGCCTCGCCCCGACCCTCTTCGCCCCGCCCCGCCCCTCTTTGCCCCGCCCCGCCCCGCCCCACCCCGCCCCGCTCCGCTCCGCTCCGTTCCGTTCCGTTCCGTTCCGTTCCGTTCCAACCCTCCCCGCTCCTGCCCCACCCCGCTCCGCGCCGGCTGTGTGTGGTGGTCGCTCCTGCCAACGTTGTCGTGCACAGTGGCACGTGCGGCCGATAGCGTGGCCAACGTTTGCCATCATTCATTTTCATTTTAATAAAGTATTGAATGTATTGAATTACTTTGAAATGAGTGAAATTTTGATCCGTTGAAATGGCAACGGCGTTGAAATGGCAATGTCGATAATTACCTACAAATAACTTCAAAATTTGTTTCGAGGATTAAGAAAATACAACATTTATCCAAACAAATGACCTCGCGTTCAAAGAGTTACATTCCGTCTTTATTCGTCTTACCGTTTTTAGTAAAAGGGGGGCGAACTAAGGAATTGCTGTTTCGTCTCTGGATTATGTCTTATAAATAAAATTTGAAAGACTGAAATCTGCAGATTTCCTGGCCTGGAGTAATCTATTGCTGAGATATTTTTGTTACATTCCATTATTAGTTTCTCGTATATATTACGCATTAATCCACGTAATACCGACGTAAAGAAAGTTATGTAATGCTGCGGAAAATCGATTCCAGATTTTAACGAAAATACACGTTTGGAGGTCCCCTGATACCGATAAAGTGTTTAAAGAAAATATTCGTTCGTGAAAATCACTAGAACAGTTTGTAGGATTTTTGCCAAAATTAATATTCCTTAATCGATCTGGACCGACTGGAAGCCTTGCGAATTAAAAAAAGACTTTGAATGTTGGGGATACTTCACCCGAAGCACCGGGGACGTTTTCAAAATTTTCTCAAAAATAGTTCCGTTTTTTCTTAAAATTTCTTGTATGAATAGAGTAAAATGCACTGATAAAGATGATATATATTCTATTTTTACGGTTAGCCCTTAATTTTTGAATATTTCAAAAGTCTTTTGATTTTTTTTTATCCTTCTCGAACCTCGACATTTTTCAAGGCAGATGTTTTCTTCAAATGAATTTTGTTCTTTACCATATTTTAGTTTTACTATTAGGCGGCCGTAAATTTATGAAAATTTGGAAACATAAAAACACGTTTTTAGACCCATTTAGATAGCAAGTGGAAAGAGGGTGGGGTAATACAAAAAATCTTGCCAATGTTCTATAGCACCGCTGGTTAAAAAATTAGACGTAGGTATAATATGCCAAATGCATCCTCAGTAAAAATTGTAATTATGTGTTAGTGGAGACCAGTTCGTGAAGAGCGGAACATTTTTTTAACAGAAAATTTCTGCAATTAAAATTGAAAGCGATTGATTGCAATTAGTGTGACTGTCCGAAGGAACGACGCGACACGTTGGAAAGTTTTGAACGCCCGTTTCTCGTTACGGTCGTGTCGTAAACCACTCGCCTCTGAATTTTGCTAGTTAGGAGCGTGCAGGCTACGTCTTTTGTCTGGCTGCTTGAGCGCAGCGACCTACTGCCAAACCCACGGGTACGACGCCAACTTTTCACTTTCGCTGCCTGACCCGATGCCCTCCCCCGCCCCCAGGCTCCTTCCGCTTGCTGTATCACGTGCATCTGGCCTTCACCTTCACCTTGACCGTCGCGCCGGCTGGCAAAATGGTCTCTTCAGCGACAGCGGGCTTGTTTGCGCCGCCAGATTTTTACGTACGATAGCGAGAGAAGGCTTCGTATGCCAAGGTGTCTGTTCAGAAGAACAATTCCTGTTTGTGGGGAAGAAGGCGGTGTTCGAAATTTGTGTCATTCTTTGACTCTTTCGATGCACGTGGGATGTCGTTCTATAATTTGTTATGTAATTGTCACTTCGGTGTATGTAGCATCGTTGCAGGCTCTTGACTGGTGCCGGTAGGTCGTAGATTGACGTATCACTATTTCGGGTATAAGCAAGCGGAGGTCTGAGTCGCATAATTAATTTGGTGAGCTGTAACAAATTGTCAGTGACTTGAACAAAACTGCTAGGGCTCTTGAATTCCGTGACAACAGTAATTGTGACTTGTAAGTCTTCAGTGATTCAATGCGAAATGTGCATATTATTCACCAAACACCATTACTGGCATATTACTTTTTCGCATCCTGGAGCTTCAAACAAGTTCAGTCGCTTGGTCATTCTAATGCAGTCTGGAATACTTCACGTATTCAGTTGGGTAATTTTCCATTGTGTAGAGCTCGTGAAAAATTATGCTCTCTATTCCCCAAGTAATCTGCCTTCCGTAATCAGGTAAAGTTGATTTCATTTCGTGCCATCACAAAAAACGTGTTGTGATTTGAGACGCTCTTCAGTCCTAGTTTCTCAGTTTTGGGGAAGCAAACTACAATATCTTGGCGCTTGAAAAATAATATGTATTTTAATTATACATCTGAAAATGCATAATAAAGATTTTTCTGTGCTTGGTAAATTTTTAATAATTGATATATTTCGTTGTTGTTTTTTTGTGAAAAAGTTCGTAACGATAAGCTTTGAGAAAATTAATCTGGTCTTTGTAGTACGTTACACGTGTTTGTCATGTGCTTTTGAATAAAATTGAGTGTTAATGGTGTTGTATTCCTGCTCCACTTGGTTTACGTTCGGAGCAACACTTACACGATTTAGATGTTGTATGGGCTGCCAGTAATGGTGGCTCGTGGTAAACTCTTCACAAGTCGCATTATGAGAACGCGCCTTGAGTGTGTGGAGAGGCGGCGCGTGCCGGCGCGCGCGCGTCGCGGATGAGCCCTGCGTCTCAGGGCGGCGGCGGCGGTGGTGACGGCAGGAGGCGCGTGCGAGCGGGCGGCCGAGGGGGCGGGGCCCCGCCCCGCGGCGTCCAGGTGCGGCCTCGCGCCGTGGAATCTCAGCGCGGCTCGTTTGCGCCTATTAGGCTTTTTGTGCGGCCGTCAATCTCGGCGCGCCGCTGCCGGCAGATGTCCGCGGCTGCCGTGCCTCGTCCCCCCGCCCCGCCCCGCCCGACTGGCGTCGCGCGACCGGCACCTAATTCCCCACTTCTGCTATCGTCTCGCGATCGCTCCCGTTTTGGCTCGGAGTTGGAGACGGCTGCAGCGGTTGGCTGTGAAAAAGCGAAAGTTGAGTCGGGGTGTTATTGTTTGAAAGCGATTCTGCTACATTTCTGCCACATGCAATTTGTTTGATTAGTGCTAGTATTGCTGCTGGAATTGCTCCTCTACGTTTTCCTGTAATAACTACTTAAATAAACATTTGCCAAGGGTGAATTAGGACTGGTTATATTTTTTAAGTATAAGAACATCGTTTTCAATATTAAAGAACTAATCTTTGTTTAGTTGAAGTAGTCTTTCAGAGTTAGATTGGAGACTTTCCTTGGGGAACTAGCGCTAGTTACGACGCGTCCATATTTTCTGCTGCTTTGAGAAGTGCTCATTGCAAATTGACTCGAATGCTTTGCCACTCGGCGTCTCAAGAGAACAAATAATCACGAGATTAGTGCGATGCATTTGGGAGATGAGCAGAATCTTTTTTGTGGAAGAACATATGGTAATCCCAAGAGGAAATCCATATTTTAATACGTAAATCAAGTAAACCAAAAATACTTTCTATAGTAGTATGAAGTATCTACTACAAATTTACTGGGTACTTACAAACTCACAGCATCAGTAGTTGATGGCAAATGGTTTCCTCCGTTGCTAATAAAAATGATGGCACTGCCTCTAACCGGGAGGTTCTAGGGTTCCAGTCCCGACAATGGAATTTTCGACACTCGATAGCCAGATCGATTTGAGCTTTCTGTCTAGAGAAGTGTAGCGACCGGCTGTTCTGATCGGTAGTTTTCCGTGTTTTTTTCCAATCAACACTAGGCGAATTATTGAGCAGTATCTTAAAACCGCGCGCGATCTTTTTTCCTCTTTCTTGGCCTGACCCCTTGCACACCAACTTCCACTTACATACACTACACTACCACATTCAGGGAGACCAGATCATTACTTGGCTGGGGTGCTGCCCCGGTGGTTGGAGATATCTAGTTGGGGAAATCCTTGCAAGTCGACGTGTTGTCGGCGTCGGGTCTCGCCATCCAGCAGGGGAAGATCACCGTCGCCTCACACGATAAAATGCTCTACACTTACGGGACTAATGAGCACAGCTGTTGACACGCTTGGAAATACTAATCTATGAAATTACCGGAGTACCTTAAATTTCGTGCTGCAAAATTTCACTATTCATAAATGTACCCGAACATGTGTTTTGAAAATCTTCCTTTAGAACATATTGAAATTTTTACGTGATTCCTCAGGGCAAAACCTAACGGCAGAATTCTCCGGGCAAAGCAGCCTGAGTTTTGTTTTTAGTGTCAGATGTAAGTTTCTACATTTTCGTCTGATGTACACGTGAATTGCAACTAGAGATCTTCGTCTGTTTATGCTTCATTACTAAATCTCGCTGGTGGAAGACGGGCCGGAGGGTCGGGGAGTTTTGGCTTTCCAGCGACTTGTCGCCTCAACTGGTTTGTTGCATGGTTTACCTCGTGATGTCCCCGTAACTCTTAATTTTATATTCGGGGCGACGCATGTGGGACAGGTGCGGGTGCTCGGGTTGTTTCCTGAGAACCAGCAGAGCGTAGTAATAAATTCTGCAGAGTTTAATCAGAACTTCGAAATTAAGACTTCGGTTGTCTGTCTCTTAGGCTGATTCAGTAAAATCCTCAAGACATTGTAATGCACAGGGTAGTATTGCAGTATCAACTTTTATACAACTGCAACGTCAATATTGTAACTGCCAACTGTGATTTCATCGATCGAAATTATTGAATAATTTTATTGTATTAAAAGAGTTCTAGCCAAAATCCTCGGAATTGTCTCATTAAAGCGATCTGGGTGGACAAAAGGGGAAATCGCTGTTGTTTCTAGGGCATGATTTGGAACCAAGATATAGCGTGGATAAAATAAAAAAATGCTCTTCTTCCCTCCCATTTTTCGAGATGGTCTGAGTTTCAATTGTATCGCTATAACACTCAAACTGGGCTATGATGCTAGTTTTATGAAATGTTTTTTTTCTCCGGAAGTAAAGATTTTTTAGGTATCAGTTGAATAACAATTTTTCATGAATTTTGTAAAGAACATCAATATTGGAACTGAAATAGTCATTATTACTGGATACACATTTGAAAATTTCAGTTTATTGTCGTATTACAGTCAGGCGGAATGTGTTTGAAACGAAATTTCTTTTTTTCTGAGGTATTCCTAATTACTTAAGGAAAAGGAATTCCTTTTTTCTTTTTCATACAGCTTATTGAATTATTGAATTGCAGGCGTTGCTTTTGGCTCAATTTGCGTGTAAAACGATCCCCAAAACGTTATTTCCTAGTTAACTTTAACCGTACTACACGTATGCAACAACGAGTCATTGAATGTGAGACAGTTCAATTGACAAATACGGGAAGGTAAAAGTAGCAGTTCCTTGTCACGAAGGAAAACGAGTGCAAGGTTTTTATTCTGGACGTTTCGTCTTCGAAGAACTTCAGACGTGAAATTGACAGACTACGACTCGGCTCGCAATTTGCTGTAATCGGAGAAGGGAAGAGTGCGTCTACGCGACTGCTCACGAGCAGTTTTTTCTAGTTGCAGAGACCCGCCTCGTGCGCGGGCGACCATTACGCATAGCATAGACGCGGCGCCCTCCTGCGGCGCGAAGTCTTTGCGATTGCCGTCCGCCTCCCTTCGCCACCTCGCCCTCCCCTCGTCTTCCCCCGGCTTCCCCTCGGCCCCCGCTTAATGACTCGGAGCGGCCGCCGCCGCTGCTGCGTCTGACGCGGCGCTCATTATTCTCGCCTCCGCCCACCCCCGCCCACCCCGCCGCCCCTAGCGCCTCGCTAAGGGCGTCGTCTACATTCTCTTTTTGGATTATGGCTATTTGTGGTCGTAAAAAAACGCGATACAGTAGGCAGGGATGTGTTGTGCAGGCAGCTGTTGTTATAATTCATTGGGGCCTTTTGAAGGCGTCATAAATCCCTTCAGTCATTCCTCTGACATGTCCCCTTCGTTCGGTGATGGAGACGTTGAAAAACAGAAAACGAAGGGCAGTGCGGATACACAAGAGTGTGGGAACTCGCGGAATTAGACACAGATGAGAGCTCTTCCATGGTATTTTTAGCTGCGAAAACGTGCATAAGAATCGAACTTCCGCTGAGCGAGGCCGTTCCGCGTTCACGACAGGAAAGAGGCGGAAGCACGTTCGTGAAAAAAAACACACACAAAAAGAACATATGGAGAAACCATTGGGGACGTTTTTGCGATCGCCACTCCTGACGGAGGAAATTGTTTTGCTGATTACCTTAGTTCCGTCAAAGTGGTTTGCTGGGGTTCTTGTGTCCCTGCCACTAAACTCCCTTCCTTAGGGTTTTACCGTCCCTTTAATATCTCGTCTATTACAACTGCCAGTTTATCGGTAGCAAAAACTCTTCTCTTTCGCCCCTGTCAGTATCATCATCTTCCCTGCCCAATAAGAGTTTGTTCTTCCAGGAAAAAAAAACAAACATAGCGCTCACCAAACTGAATTTGCCATAACCACGGTGTGTTCGACTCACTTTAGCTTTTGTGGCATAGCTACTTTCTTCCATGAATCCAAACGGGGTCGCCCCCAGTAGTTTTGCGCCCGTTATCTGTATTTTTCTTACATTTTTTTCAGTACTCTCGTTCACCCTCCTCCTTCCGTCTTTCTTCTTCACAGATCTCTAGAGCGTCCTCCCTCAACCCGCCCCTACTCTCCCCCTAGGTGAGTTCATCATGCCACGTCGCAACGCACGGTCGCAGGGCCCGGGAGAGTCAGTCTCCTGTCACGCACAGGGCCCTTCCGCAGCAATCCCCGGGAGGGGGGGTGTCGCGTCGCGTCTCAGGCGGGACATGCCACGGGCAGATTTACGGCCCGCTTGCGCTGGGGCGGGCGGCCCTGTATTCCAATGGTAAATTCGTCCTCCCTACGCCCGAGACGGCGGTGTCGCTCAGATAAGAGTGTAATTGGCCGTAGTCGGTGCTCGACCCCTGCGACCGTCACGGAGGCGGCCTTGGCAGACGCCGGACAAAGCAAGTGCTTCACGTGGTCTTGATGCTGTATTAAAACTAGTGGTTTCTACAACTGCACATATTTCTAGCTTTCCGAATATTTGAAAATTCGGAGACCTCAACGCAAACGAGACTTGCGCCATTCATTTAAGCGTCCCTTCCGTGAAAATAAAATGAAAAACTTGGAGCGGTTTTTGTGAAAATGCTTTTTTAAAATTTTCATCAACTTGACTCGATTTTTTTCAAAAATTGTACATGACCTTTTTTAAAGATATGATATTTTAGAACATACTCTATTTAAGACAAGAATCTCTCTTCAGATTTTTTTTTAAAGTCGCATCAACATTAGCCAACGGTCATTAGCAAACACTATTGGAGTTAATAGTATGGTAACTATGAAGATGAAATATGGTGGTGATAAGGGGTGAAACGACAAACACAAATACACTACGCCCGAGACGGGACTCGAACCCGCGATCCTTCGGTCCGAGATCAGTACGACACCTTAGCGATCACCGGCCTTAGCGATCTCGGCCACCGGATCGGCTCTCTTCAATATTGTTCTTTTGCAATATTAATTTTTTGCAATTTTAGAAAATTCAGAGTTCGACGAAAATGGGACTAACTCCACTTTTATTACCTTCCTTTTATACATACAAGGAGAAAATTTAATCAAAAAATTTGGAGGGATTTTTGTGAAAAATGTTTAAACATTGCATATATTTTATGCAAAATGTCGCGAAAACTACTCATATTTTCGGAAAAATGTACATGACTGCAATTTCTTGAAGAAAAAAAAAAGCAATTTTCAGGGTCTGTCTTTACAGAACTGATTTCATTAAGAAAAAATATCTTTTATTTTCAGTATCGTAATTGCAGGAAGAAGCTGAAATAGACTTCGAACAATTTTTGAAAAACCAGGGTATCAGAAGGTCGGTGTATCTCGATTTTCGAGATAACAATAGTTACACAGAGGTATTAAGTGCCTTCGAATGACTTTTGCTAAGAAGAAATCAAATCACATTAAAAAAAATGTTTCGAACGTTCAAAAACTGAAAGAATGCAAGCCCCAATTTTACTAACGGAAATTCCGTATCGTGCGCTTATTAGAAACAACGGTAACCTGTACAATACAAACATCTCTTGAATCATACTAAATCCGTGTTGATTGCCTCAGAACTAGAAATGTATTACGTACATCCCGAGAAAAAAAATATACATCTTGTTGGTTGAATCATACTAACCCGTGTTGATTGTCTCAGAACTAGAAATGTATTACATATATCCCGAGAGAAACAATATTACACATCTTGTTGGTTTTGTAATGTTGCATTTCATAAAGTATTGACGATGTTAAGTAGGGGCGTGCATGACAACGAGAACATTCATTCGTACCGGGCATTCGTGTCGAGGGGTGTTCATCAATGGAGCGAGTGATTGCGTTCGCATCGCCTCGTGTGCGAGTCGTGGGCGGCGGCCGGCTCGGCATGTCCATTGTGTCCGCTCGCGACCCTCGACGTGTCTGTCTCTCTCGCGTGGTTCATGAGGAGGCTGCGCTCGGCGCAGGTGCGGCGCCCTCGAGGGCTCTCCAACGCTCGACCCCGCCCCCGCTCCCATCCAGCGGCTTTTGCTTTCTTACTTGCGCGGGAGATGCACCTCTTGCCAGCTGCTAGGAGGATGTTCTCATGAGATCACACGGTTATTCTTGCGTGTTTTGAACTCGCGTAATAAATACTCGTACGTATGACGGTTTATCTCTATTGTTGATGCAATGGGTAGTTGCTAATGTTTAGTAACTCGCCAATGCTAGACTGTTGGAAAATGCAAACACATAGGTAAAATCATTTATGTAATGTTTTATTGTTCTAGTCTAGTTGATAAATTATTATTATTATTATTATTATTATTATTGTTGTTGTTGTTGTTGTTGTTGTTGCTGTTGTTGTTTTACGACATTGGCTTCAATGACGTGGATGAAACTTCGGGAGTCAGGCAGGGTTAATATTGGGAATAGAACAAGAAGGATGCGTCATACACGTACTCCTGTCAAAGGTAATTTCCGACATTTCTTTTTCAAATTACGAAATAACTCAGTGTTCATGTGTAAATAAATGTTACAATTTTCAGAGGTATGAAAAGGAGTCGAATATGATAACTTTTTTCCGGTGTGGGGAATTTCAAGTAAGGAAGTTAAACTGACATTTGCCCCGGACATTTACGTAACTCATTGTGCACTGGTGTTGGATAGGTCACGATCTGATACAAAGAGAATTCGTTTATCTGCCGAACACTAGAACACGAAGAGTTGTTTAAGAATCTTGGGGCAAATGTTAATGTTACATGTGTAACTCGATAATTTAAAATTTTTCACCACATGTTCATGTGTTAAAAGTTATCATCTTCGACCCGTCTTCATGCCCTAGAAATTTGAAACAATACTGAGACACACTGTATAATGAAGTGCGTTAACAATTTTACTCATTGAAGAAAAATGGGAGGGGGGAAGCAAAAGTTACGAGGATCATACCTGCCAATAATTCAATTTAAATATCATTATGCATGTAACTGTGTAAGAGAAGGGCACTGGCTGGCTAGAATGGCGGATTAAAATTCTTCTATAGCCTTGAAAGTGCAATGGCAAGATCAAAAATTCACGATACAATCGTAATAAATGATAATTCAAAACTGAATTATGTATTATTGGATGAGCAACAATGTTTTCCCTTCGGCCACTCAGCGAATGAGCCACTGGGGAAATGTACCCTCTGTAACGTGTGATGTTGATAGTGTGAATGAATGTATGAATGTGCATGAAAGCGTTCCAGCTGGTGCTGGCGGGCGCCCAGCGCCGGCCGGTGCTGCCCTCTGACGGGCGTCGCGCGCGCGTGCGCGTGTGTGTGTTGCAGCGTTCCCGTCGCCGTTCGCGAGCAACGTGCTGGTGACCGGGCGGCCGACGCGCGGCGCCAAGCGCGGCCGGCCGAGGGGCTCGCGGCGAGGCGGCGGCCTGGGCCGCGGCCGCGGCGTCACGCTCACCGTCAACACCACCACCGCCGACCTGGGCCTTAGTGAGTACCTACTCCCGCCTCCCACGCACTCACTGCGGACGAAGTATACTTTTTCAACTCCTATGCTGTATTTTTTGATGGCTGCAACCCGTTGCACAATGATACTCATTACGACACAGGTCCTTGACCAATCACAGAGATTTTTACAAACTGTGCATTGACAATTAATCATTGAGAATCGTTCAAGTAAATGTTTCGTTCGATTGTGAACATTAAAATTGCATTGAACATTATATTATGTTTTTCAATTTTAATGTCTTTAAGTAATAGTTTTTTACGTGGAATATTATTTAAAATAAATTGGATCGTAATTTCACGTAATTGATCCTATTTGACTAGCGCAGTAAACCAAAGCCACCTGCAGGGTAGGGGGCTGTCCGCTGGGTGGCCTTGGTTGAATCCTACATGTCAACTGCCACGAAACGATTCAATGTAAAAGTTTAACGTATAAAATTTTCCATAAGTCGTAAAAAAAGTACCGTATGGAACTAGATGTAATGGGTATTCATACACTCGCGTGAAGTTTACGATATCACATTTGTGTATTAATACCCTTATTACATCATCGTTTCATAATGTACTATTTTAACACAGCTACTAATATATAAAAGGTGTTCCTTCAGGGCATTGCACTAGCCAATGCACTACTGCTAAAAGTGGCACGATGCGTAAGTGTTCAGATAAATCTGTGAATGCAGCAAAGAAAAGAAAATACTTTCATCTGACCGTATCGGCTACTACATACCTTAATGTATCATTAATTGATTTGTATACTCGAATTAAAATAAAATGGAAGTCTAAGGCTGTCTAAAAAATAGGGTATGCCACACGTGGTGAAAGTCATTTTATTTTGCTCGAAGGACCGTGCCACTCGGTCTATCGGTTTTGTATCGCAACTTTTTCTACTCGCAGAATAAAATGTCACGTCTACCACTCGTATCATAAATAACTGTTAGTGTTAAAAATTCTGATGTGTCGAATATTTGGCTCTGATTTGTATTATCTGCCTAGAATTACACTGAACCATAATCGATAATTTTCTTGTAACTGTTTTTTTCCTCTACCTCAGACGACTTAGAATTATTGTGTCGATATTTTTTGGAAGTCAATATAATTTCGAATCCAGCTTTTTGGCCTTCTATGAAATTTTACATTCATCTACAATTCGATTTCCTCTCAAAATTCGTTTCGAATTATATTGTGGCAAAGTAGTATGAAATTAATTTTTGTAGAAGGTAGTGATCGGTGGAAGTTTTATCATGTTAGATATTAATAAAGAGAAGGATAACAAGATCAGGAAAGTCTTTAAATGTTAGATGCATGGCCATCAAAGAGGGCAGAATTAGCAGTAAAATATCATTTCCGTATGGTGGAGATAATAGACCTATACCGCATTCCTAACGTTTAAACAGACGTAGTAAAGAGCAGTGTGAATTTCTTTTGGCGTTATCATTACGATTGCGTTTTAATGCCGTATCATTCTAAAAACTCTTCTCACGTAGACGGAGAATCGCTGAGTACGTTCCGCTCTTTAAGTAAGCTCTGATGTGCTTCATAACGACTTGTTGTGGCGAAAGCCCCCTTTACGGTCGTTTTCATGTGTAACGTAACGAACCTATCCATCGCGATGCCGCTAGGGCCGAAGCTCTTGGACAGGGAGAAGTTTCTCTCTCCCGCGCTGCACCGCTCCTTTTTGACGTTCATTAATAGCGCCGTTAAGCGCTTTTACGTCTGAATTCACGGCCCCTTTGCCAAATACTAATCTGCACCTTCTTAACGCGCGACGCACTCCGCAGCAGATAAGAGCTTCGCCGCGTAATTTCCGGTTGTTTACGGCAGATACCCCGCGTACGGCGCCCGGCCGAATCGTCGTGTGCCAGGCGTAGGAGGACGCCGCTGCAAACCGGAGGACTTTCCCACTCCGTCGCCGTATCAATTGGCCGTTGAAAGTGATTCGTGTATTCTGGCGTCCCGCCCCCTGCTGGAGCGCGTATGCGCGGGGTATCAGGTTTCGCATGATTGGCGTACACTTGCACCGCCCTCTGCGCATACGCATTCAGATTCCGGTGCTCGACGCGTGGGTCAACAGACGCTTCACGAGGAGAAACGATTTGGTTGCTGTGTGCGGAAATACCAAGCAGCAGAAAGAAGGGTCACAGGTGCTTTACAATTAAAATAATAGTCCGAAACTGTTTTCATTCAGAATATAGTCATCCATTTCCTCAAGCAGAAATGATTTATCTCCGACTTGTAATTAATTTCATATTCTGAATTTCTGTTACATGTGCTGTCGTGGTCCCTATTTTATGAGTGCTGAATGCTATGACCACAAATGAAACTAGATCTTCCCATTCCGCCCTCTGAACATGTGAAATAAATGCCCGAGCTGTCTATGAGTAAATTTGGATTATGAATAATGGAAAGTCGACGAGTTTACTATTACTATTTTTTTTATGAATAAGTTGACAATCATTCCTTTTTAGTTTTTCATCAGTTTTACAATGCATTTTAATTGCATGATTTCAATTATTCTATGTATTTTTTCTCTTAAACTTGGAAGTAAAAGTAATACATTCAGATTATGTACGTGGCCATGTTATGCCATTGAAGGGTACTGCAAATGGAATTTGGGAGGCGAGGCTGGGGTGTGGATGCCGAACTGTTTTGGAAGCGCCCTTGGCGCTGCTGTTCTGCGGCCATCTAGCCCTCAAGAATGCAATAGGCGGCATTCCGAGCGCTCTCGCGCGCGCGCCTTTGCGCTAGATATTGCGAATTTCGTACGAGACTGGCGACGCTGGGCGTCTCGCGCTTTTTGAAGTATCGCCAACGGGGGAGCTGTGGTTTCATTCAAAGCGGCATCCAAAACAGCGCGGGGAAGCCGATTTACGGAAGAGGTGTTTGCGTGGTCATCGTTGAGAAAACTAGCGTCAAGATTTTAGAAGAATGTAGGAAAAATAACTATATTTTCGTTTAGGAATTTTAGCTGATATTTGAAGTACGTAAAACAGGAATTCAGTCGAAGAATGTTGAAATTGTAAAATGCTAGAAATTTAGTGGGAAATGTAATATTTTGAAGTACAGTTTCTATAAATATGGATAGAGCGATTGAAGATATTAAACTTAGGTATAATATACTTGTGTACTAATACGTCGAATGATGACTGGAGGCCGGATTTATAAGTTGTTTTAATCAATTATAGTTGTACGCATTTATGCAGTCAAAAACTTGCAGTAAAATAAGCTCTATTAAATCTATAAATCTTCATACCGCTAAAAGTGCCATTTCGTTAATATTTGTTGAAGACGACGTGCTGTGACGACTTGCATTGGAGACATTAGCAATCATGTTCAAGAGCTCAATAGAAATTACCAACTTCGAAGATAGATTCAAGGGCACATATTACTCGAAACATCCACATTTCCCAGTGTTCTTATATAATACAAATATAAAAATTCGGTATCAACTTTTATGAACTTAATAAATACAAACACACATTACAAAATAGAAAATTAAATTGATGGAAATATAATAAATATACGTAGAAATAAATATGACTAACTACAAATGTTTTCAAGGAAAATCTGTAGAATAATTAACATTTTGCAGATATAAAATGTTAATTGAGTTAGAGGGGAAAATATGCATTCTATGCTCATACAAAGTGATCAATCGTTCTGATTGCAGACAAAAAAAATTGTATTTGCTTCGGAATCCGCCCCTGGTGATGACGTACGAAAGACGGCTTTTGCTCTTATTCTCTCTTGCTTGCTAGTGCCATGGTCCTACCGTTTTAGTGTGTATTTATTTCCAAAACCTTTGATACACAATATGTATTATATATTATGTCGCTCAGGACTCGTGAACCTGCGTGAATACACGTGTTGTATAAATATGCATAATGGCGTTGGAAGTTCATTTCTAAACTATATGCCTCTTTCAACGATCATCCCACTGATTTCCCACTCGTATTTCCCAGGCATTGTCTGCAACCTTAATGAACGTTTAAACTTTTCTGTGTTGTGTTTCGATCCCTGCCCGATTTAGTCTACTCCAGCCCGCTATTGCTCTGAAACCTGAAACGTCATGCCCATTCCACCTGCCTACACTTGTCATCCCTAGCCTGCCTCACCGCCCCCTTGCCCAAAGCCGCCATCGCCATTGATCGCCTTGCCCCGCCCTCTGCCGCCCTGCTAATGCGGTTCGGCGGGGAGCGCGGCGCCGGCGACTTCCGGCCGCTTGCGCACGGAGAATGGCCGCAGCTACTGAGCATGCCGCCACGCCACGTTCGGGGAAACCACCGAGAGTGTTCCAGGCGGTGTTTCCCAAAACCAAAGACGGATTTGGAGATTAGTTGTCGCGCTCCTGTGGGTTCAGACGCGACTATGGCTTAGCATTATTACGGACGATTTTTTCCTATCAATACATTTGAAGCATATGTATAGTTCAATGGAGCGTTTGAAGGCTCATGAACGTATTCCTTTTCGTGTCCCCTTACCCTTCTTCAACCTTCAATGTCATTTGAATGCGATGGTGCCATAACTGACGATTGACTGTGATGTATTCATTTTTATACACAAATGAAATTGTTTTCAAATAAAAGAAGATTTACAGCATGATCTACCTTCAAAGCACCATTCGATATTTCTGCACATTCTACATTTATAGTCAAATTCAGAGAAGTCGCAATATCCGCCCGTGGCAGGAACAGCAGTTTAGTGAACCGCGTCATTAGCAAGATACAATAAATTAGTATTCGCCAGAAATTCCATTACACTGTTTGCTTAGAGAAGAATGCTCATGCAAGCAGTTAAACCAACAAGAAGTTAATGAACGATTTCACCATTTTCCAAACTAGTGGTTATTAATTACAAAAGGCTTGCGATTATCCGAACTAATAAATAGGCGTGAGACTACCTCGGGTACGAAAAATCAGATAATTCGGAGTATATTTGGTGTAGAATAAAATTTATAAAAAAATACAAGATAAGTTAAATAGGTGTTCGTGGCGGGGGACATTCCGAGTCCATTCTGTATTACGTCTGTACCCTTCCTTCAGTAAACTTCTTGCAATTCGACAATTTAATGTTGTCTTGACTTGACAAGCAACTGTGTATGAGATGTGTGTGTAATTGAGGAACTGGTTCACTATATCCAGAACAATGGTTCAGGCACCGACATGGAGGCCAAGGGATTCCATGGGGAAATATCGAAAGGTTCAGGACCGAGATAGGTCTAAGCGATCTTCGAGGAGCGCGGAGGTGGGTGTACCCCCACAAGAGCAGTAGGTACCGCCAGATACTGTAGTAGGTCTATTAGGCGCCGATAGATCGCAGTTGTGAAGCGTGTGGAACAACCGAAAAGCTAGCCCCGACTCAAAAGAATAGGAAACTAACTCGTTCAAGAAAACCTGTGCCATTCTGTAGCACCACTTGTTATAACCTGACAGTTTGGAGAATTGTTCGCCTACATATTTGGGAAAGATGCTTTGCAAGATATGTGATATCCCTACAAACTAAATCTATTGTATTTATTCATTATATAATTCATATTATAATTTCATTATCGTATCAGTGCATTTTATATTCTAGTAAAATACAGATTCATGTATAAATAATGAAATTTTATGGTAAAGTCCCACTCGTGTTTTAGCGTGTGCTCGCGTATGCACTCCTGCATTACGTATTAGTGGATTATTTTATTTTATGTCTTTTTGAGGACTGCCTCTGTGAACCTGGACGAGCATACAAGGAATATTACACTCATAAATATCATTGATTATGTAAATATGGGAGCACTTTAGTGCACTTGACATGTCCAGTAGCCTACAGTGATTCTGGAAATTGTGTATCCAGATCATGAGGATTGCAAATAATTTGTTAGCCGATTTGCCAAGTCATATAAAATCATTGTTAGGAAACGAATTCCTGAAATCTGAGCGGGATTTCATTGAGTTTCCTTAAACAATTGGTGGAAAAATATTTCTAATAGGCAGTTATCCTTTATGTTCTTTCTTTTACCGTTTTGCAAGTTGTACAAGGATGCTCGTATTGAAAGCATATATTCGATCCTACAGTAACACGTTTAAAGCAAAACAAAATCCAAACGACCGTTATGGCTTAGGGTGAACCGACAGCGTTACTATTTAGATATACAAAGTAATTGTTTCCACCTTGTGATGCGCCCCTGTAAGTCGGAAGGATGTTCCAGCGGGCGACCAGCCTTCTCCCCAACCCGGCCCCGGCCCCGGCCCCGCGGCAGCTTCTAGTCTGCCTTCTCCACGAACCCCTCCTGTAAGCGACGGCGCCCCTACCTCGTCCAGCCACAACTGTCCCCGCCCAGCCCGCCGCCGCAAGCACCGTCCTGTGTTTACCCTCGCCTCTTTAACCCTGGATGATGACGAGTAGTGGAGCAGTTGGTCACTGCAGGTAAGATCCCTGCGTTCGCCCGTTGTCCTGGGGCTCGCACGTAGTCGTAGTCGAGAGTCGGTGCGAATTCGTCGGAAGTGAAGTAACGATTGCTAAGTACCAATAGTGTAACAGTGCTGTTCGACGTAGTTTAAACATTAATAACAATTCCCCCTATCGTTGCTTGGATGCGACATCTCAACCTTGAAGCAACCAAACGCAGTATGTACAAGGAGACAACCGCTTCGTGATAAACAGTCCGTGGTTTGAAGTATCCTTATTAGTAATTCGTATTAGTCGCGAGACGTCTTAACGCAGACGTTTCCAGTGTGCGTATTGTTGCAAAATCTATTTGCAGAATTTACTTGTGATTTTTGCAATTAACATGCTTTCTTATGAAGTACATTAATAGTAATTTTCACCTAGACAATATTTATAGATTAGTCCTGGAATTATGTTCTTTTAAAAATTAATTCCAAAATGAATTACCTTGCCCATTTATTCTCATAATGAAATTTAACTGAATGAGACAACGTATGTACTGTTCCTGAGAGCAAGTTTAGGTTTGTCTCTCTTTTTTTTTTTTTTTTTTTTTTTTTTTTTTTGTTTTTTTTTCACCTACCGGTTTCCCTAGAAATGGGAAACATGTATATCAATGCTTGCGACATATCGTACCCATTAAGAAAGTGTGCACAGATAGTGGAGTTACATTTATGTTCAGAAGCAAAACAAGAGGCAAGCTATCTCAACGTTCCCTCAAAGGAAAGGGAATGAAAAACCTGATCGAGATGGGGTTCATTGACTCAAGATGAGGTACAATACTTGTTAAAGGCACAGTAGTCTTTTAGAATTACACAGTCCAATTGAAATTGACATATTAAATATCATATTTAAAATCAATATTACTTTCCTTTTTAATCTCGGTATAGTCTCTAATTGTGTAGAAACAGTTATGCAGCTGTTTAAGCACGTGGCTCTTAAACTTATTGTATCAATTTTAATTGTTTAATGCAGACACAGCTGGTGCCCCCACAGACTGGAGGTTGCACCTCCATCGAATGATGGAAATGTAATTTCCAAAATTCAAAATATGAATATATAATAAAAATGTAAACAATTCAAATTAATCAAAACAAAGCTAAATAAAAGTCTATATTGAAACATTACTTACATAATTGTATGCGTAATGTCCGTGTCAGGTATATATACCTCCCGCGCACGTGGTTCTGACTATGATTTCCACTGAACACTGAAGTTCGACTCCAGCGCAAGTTTATTTCGAAAATTTCACTGATATATCTTGTAATACAGATACAAAATACAGGACTCTAACTCGCCTGCAGGTGGAAATATGCAATATGCATTCACCGTGAGAGGCAGAAAGGGACTTTCTTCCAGAACGACCAACTTTACACAAAGAATTCATCAAATGTACATTTTGAATCAGTTAATGTAAGATCAAATGAAATGAAAATCTCTGAACATTAATAATGAATTAAATGCCGTCAACAATTGACTAAACTTGTGTACTTTCAATAATAAGCGAAATTCATAAAATTACATTGCAGCGAGTCAGACGAAGACTATTGGTATTCCCCTGAAACTTATTTGGTCTCTGCGCAGCCCCCGACAACGCCTCTCGCCTGGTTGCGTCACCCAAATGCCGCATGTTCCCTGTGTTAAACCGAAGGGCCAAAGAGTATACAGTAAACCCAGTAATACAGCCAAGAGCTTGGTACTGAGCAAGAGCGTGAACTGGCAAGGTACCAGACACCGGTGAGAGCGCCAGCTGGATGCTCTTTGGTTTCAGAATGATTTCATATACATCGATACTCCTGCAATGTATTGAATGTCATTTAAAGGGAAATGTATATTCCTAAGATATTACGAGATCTTTTTCGATTACGTGGGCCCGTAATCTTTTTCGATTACGGACGACTCGTGCAACCTAAGTACGAGCCGCCACTTTTTAATGTCAACTGATAATGCATGTAAAATATATACTATAAAATAATGTGCATGGATTGTATAAGAATATGTTATGGTGGGATATTAATACTGACACATGATTACTGTATTCGCTGAAAATATTATCTCACTTTTGAGTAAGTCATTATAGACAAAATGTACTAATTTGTAAATTAAGAGGCAATGCGAGAGAAGGATTCCTAGCTTAATAGAGAGAGCGACGTGTGTCATTTCATAGCCTCATTTGCGTCACGTGAGAGCTCGGTGTCGCGGGGCACGTGGTTGGCGCGGCCATCGCTAAATCGTAGCGCTAAAAGACGCAAAAACGTGTTTTTAGAAATTTCTTAGGATCTTCTGGACGAATACGACTTGGACGGGAAGGGGTCTAACCGTGTCAGACGGACGGGCATAAGTATGTTACTCATACTATAATAAGGATTTGTTATTACGAAACCAATTTGAAACATGTGTTATTGCACTACTTACTGTTTTGTATTGCCAAGAATATTCGTGTCATCCGCTAAGAGAATTGTTCTTCCCTTTCGAATCGTCCAAAGCATATCGTTTAGGTATATTAGGAAAATAATAGGGCTTAAAATCAAACCTTGCGGGAGCCCACGTCCAATCGACAATGAATAGGAAAGGTGAGTAAATAATGTTCCATCATTCCAGGAAGGCATTTTTACTCTCTGAGAACATTGTTTAAGGTATTAACATACTCAAACTATAGCAATACTACGAATTCCATATGAAGGTAATTTTATCTATGTCAGAAACGTTTGAAAATCTAAAAAATTTTCCAATAGGTGCTTCAATTTAAGTTAAGCAACTATAGTAACTATTTGAAGAAAATAAGGCTTTTCCTGTAAAGATTGATTTTTGAAATCAGAATTGGCAATCTGAAAACAGCCTAGCTGATACATTTCTGAAGAAAGATAATAAAAAAAAACACGAAATAACGTATCTTTAAGAGTTTTTTTTAAAAAATGACAGAAATTGGCCGAAATTTTGAATTTCACTTATGTTGTCTTTTTTGAAGAGTGGGCTGCTTAGAAAATATCTAGTAATGTTCCTGTGCATAAGAATGCATTAAATATGTGTGTCGACGGATGTAAAATGACTACCGCACAAGCCCTTAACTAAAAATCCGATAATTCGTCGAATCCGGCCGAAAATTAATTTTTTAGTTTACAGATTATCTGAAGAAGGTCCATTGTGTTGAAACTTTGTGTAGAAACGTCTGATATTGAAATTTGTGACTTAAGAACCGTAGTGAGAGCAGCTGCGATTCTCGGAAAAAATTAGTTGAAGAGGCCACTTACCCGATCGTTCGTCTAATGGAAGAATTCTCCGTTCCTCATGATGTTGTGTTCTGTAGATTCTTTTGATTTGCAAAATGTATTTTAGAGGAGCAGTTCTCGGCAAGAATGCATGAAGATTCTAAGTCCCTGCTATATCAACAGAATTAGAATAATGATCTCCCAGAAATGTTTCTTCTTTATCTTTTTCGGACCCAAAAACAGTTATTGTTTGTTGTCCTTTACCTCAATGAGTAAATCCAGGTATTGGGTTCGCTGGTTCCCTGGTTCCCTTTGCAGACTAATACGAGAAGGTCTTTTGAGGGAAACTCCTAAACCATGACAAGCGCCACTTCCATGGATTGATAAAAATAAGGAAACGCGAAAAATAGAAGTGTTTAAAATCTACTTCTGATGTGATGAAGCGAATCTGTTAATGAACCCAGTTGTTTCTGTTGAGAAAATGCCCTTATTCAAATTCTTATATTAACTCTAAAAGTGTCGATGAATTAAAACATTCTGAACACGAAATTATCGAATTAAAAAAGGTAAACGTTTACGATACTCTCATTTGTCCCCGAGAGCGGGCTAAAGGCACGGTGCGGCGTTGGGGCAGCCGCAGCTGCAGTGGCGTGCAGCAATTAGCGGAGTAATTGCCGCCTGGAAGATGGACGGCCTCGCGCCGCCCCGCTCCGTGCGCTGCGCTCTCATCCGCCAGCTACCCCCGAATGGACCAGTTAGCATCGATCGCCCGCGCATTAGTTCCGGGTAAAAAGCAATAGCACGCGCTGCCTTCCTAATGCGTCATTTCCGATGTGGTCGACAGTCGTTTCTCCGCACAGATTTCATTTGTTAATGTTTTGAATGGCGAAGCACTTACAAGGATGCTCAGTTGTAAATCCTTTATGTTCGTGTCTGCTGAAGTGGAGTCCCAACTTAAATGTACATCCTCCAAATATTTTTTGAAACCGTTCAAGATATTGAAATGCTATCAAAATGTTCTATTAGCTTATTAGTGTCGCGGTGCCAAGCCCATGACTTTTGGATAAATTCCTCTTTTCGAGAAATTTCCAATGCCAGTGAAAAATATATAATTCCATTAAAAAATCAGTATCTCTGTAAATAAGATTGATGAATCATTTCTGTACCTCCCCTAGGAGTATTTGTCATGAAAACCGCATTCACTATCTTGATCTGCTGTTGGATATGAGGGGAGAATTAGAGAGAAATCTCTTTTTAAAATTTAACACTAAATGTTCGATGAGGTGTGAATTGGGTGTAATATACTTAGGATTCAGATAAATCATTCAAACAGTATCTGTTAATTATTTTAATTCTTGGGTTTCTGGAGTTCAGAAATAACTTTTAAGAATAATTTACGACTGTCAGCAACGTTCTAAATACATATAAGATATTTATATTTGGAATTCTATATTGATTTTCTAAACCGGACATAGTTTTTTAATTCAAATTTGAATTCTCGAGATTTGTAGTTTTGCAATCAACGTGGTGTGTTGTGAGCGGCAACCTACTACTATATCCGGCTGAATAACCTTTCTTCCAGTAGAGTTATTCTCCCTTACGATCTCGAAATCGAGCATTCTGACCTATCCAATGGTTAACATTTTGAGTATTACTTTCTATTACTACAAGCTCCTTTTAACAATACGTGTTTTAGGTTACGTGTGTATTCTTATTTGAAGCTGATAGCTCGTGCGCCGGAGTGGCAACCTTCTCCCTCATACAGTCCTCTCCTTTCTCCTCGTTATTTATATTCACCATAAATGCGAGGTTGGCGGCGGGCAAGAGCTGCATAAAAATCTCCCGGGCACCTGCCCGACCGCGCGGCATACATCTGATTACCTATAAAGTTTCCGTTGAAATAGTGGAATCGTTTTCGCTCTTTTTTCTCCGCCCGTGTATCTTTTTGCTTCGCGGAAACAAAAAGAACATTATCGGAGCGGCGGGCGGGCGAGCTAGCTTCTCTGGCTGGCAGATGGCCAGGCGGTTGGTTGATTTGGGCGCGGGGCGCGAGGTTCCCCAGTGGGGAAGGCGGCGAGGGCACGAGGGTGGCCCGGCCGTGAGATCCGTTTCGAAACGGAAATCACTGGCCGGAAGCGCTGAGCAGTGTTGGTGGTAGGGCGGCTGCTTAGCGGCTGTTTAAGACGGAAGAGGGAGGGTCCCAGCGTATTCGGTTCGTAAAATTGGAACTATACCATTCCACCGCTCCCAACCCACTTCCCTCTCCCCTTTAGTCCACTCTTTACCTCTTGCCTTCCCGTTCCAACGCATTCTCGATGTGTCGTCGTATTTCATAACTTTCCTTAGGCCAGTTAGATGCACTTACTCCCTGTTCGCGACAATGAAAATGTTATTTGGAACCGTCCAGTAAATTGCCCCCCCTCCCCCCAAAACTGCAGATAGAAGAGTTTTGCCGAAATATGCAAGTTAGATTGATGTTGCTACATTTCCACCCAAATCCTAGTCTTAAGTATCGTGAGTGGTTGAATAAGCCATGGTAGGTTTTTTGTCGAGGCGTAACTATACTTGTTCCTGTGCTCCATTTTCTGATATTCCTAAAACAGCTGTGATACTAGAACTTTCCATTCCTCAAATAATTCGTTGAAATTGTCTAAGCTTGTATTAAACAAATTTGAACTTCTTTGGAGAGGCCGATAAAATCCTGGTGAAGAGAGATCCTCTGGCCTTAATAGTGTTCTGCCAATTATCATTAAAATACAAATTATCACAAAAATACATTCTAGAAAAGGTTTCAAACATTGATATGTTACTTTGTTTTCTAACACCACTACAATTCAGTTTTGATCATCTCCTCTTAAAACCTTTCAAATTAGTGGGGCTGCAACAGCACGTTATTTCTCGCAGTATTGTAACGGATTTGTAATATTATAATAGTACTATTGGAACCTGTGTTTATGTAATTTTTGAAAGATTAAAAGGTTTCATCAAGATAGTTTGTCATGTTATTAACTGCATGTTGCCATTCAAAAAGGTTAATGAAGACATTTGGAACCATTTTTTGAGAAAATCTTGTTTCTAAAATTGCTTTTTAATTAATGGAAAATAGCGCAAAAATTACATAAAAAATGTGTATTATTTTCAAAAAAATGTTCTTGATGTAATTTAAAGATCTAATTGTTAAAAATCGATAGCATTAAGATAAAAGATCCGTATTTTCAATGTAGTTGTGGACAAACTAAGAGAAAAAATCGCAATTTTCGAATATTCAGGTAATTTAACGAAATCGGATCTGCGCCATTTTTATAGGCTTTGCTCTCTCTGAGGGGGGGGGGGGTTAAAGATAATAACGTGCAGCCATTTTTGAGCAACTTTTGAAAATGTTGTTAGTCTTCATGTAAACTCCTAAAAATCAAAGTATCCGAAATTCAAGAGTTCGTAACAGCAACCAGATCGATGAGCTCTTTAAAAAACAAGTTTTAATGAAAATCCCTTACTATGGTTTATCCGCGAAATTTGTTCACAGACGAAGGGTGGACGGACGTGTTGCTGTAAAACAATTTTTTGAATATATGGACCCACAAAACTTGCATTATGACTACACAAGGAGTAACTTACTACTTGTAAAGTACTACAAGTAATTTAGTGCCTGTAGGAACAATAATTATAAAATTTCTCGGTAGTCTCGGAGTCCTACAATGCGACTTTTTCTCTCGAAAAAACGCCCTTTTTCGCTACAGCATTACTTAACGTTCTCTAAATAACGCAAGTGGTATGCAGGAAAGTATTAGGAATACAAAATCGTTTGAATATCGATTTTATAAAGTAGCAGATATTCGTTTGATATTAAGAGTTACCACAATTATATGGAATCACTGGGCATACTGAGTTTGAAAATATTCACCTTTTTATTTGCTTCTTAATCAGTGTTAACAGCAATGAAAAATAAAATGGGATAAAATTAAACACAATGATTGGTAGTACTTGCAGTTAACGCCTGTTGTGTAGTAAACTTTAAAACGTTTCAATTTTTGACCAATTTATTTATAAATTAAAATTGTGTACAATGACAATGAGTACGTTTCGGTCATAATTTATGGCGTTCTCTGTAAATAAAACTAAATTTTTAATTGTACGTAAGATTGTAAAAACCCAACAAAAAAGTGACAGTTCGGAAACGTAATTCTGACATTAAACAATACTCTAAAATTGGATGCACGATCCATGTCAATTGACATAAAAAATACGAGACAAACTGTAGTTCCTCCCGCCATAGGTTTAAGAAATTGGTTTGGAGCCTCCGCCCCTGTAAGATTTGAGCTCACTCGGATAAAACAAGATTCATTCTAAACCAGGACGTTTCCTGTTGGAAAACCATAGGAACTATAAATCATTTCATATTGTCCCAGAAGCGCATGATGTGGCAATACTTCCCCGAACTGTGCTGTTCTTTTGCCGCGACCACACCATTCATTACTGTATCGTGCCTCCAACTCCTGCCCTCTTCACCGGTCGTTTGTTTATTATTTATAATACTGTGGTGTTGAGCTCCGAACAACGGCTCGACTTTGTTGGCTCTTCCTTTTTCGTATTTTATTGCCGCCGTTGTAAAAATAAACGCGCATAGGCTTAGAAACACGCTCCGTCGGTGGCCGTTGGCGCAGCGCGCGTTCGCCCCGGCCTGCGCCTCCTTCGCCCCACCCCCGCACCCCCGCGTGCGTCTCGTTTTCAAGAGCCCCGCTCGGTAAATTAGACGCTCATTAAGTATCGCCCGTGCCGCTTAACGGCCGCCTTAAATATACCTCCATCACCCGCCCCGCACCCTAAACGTGTAACCGTTTTGCTCGCGCGGCGTCTGTTATGGGCTCGCCTCGCCGTCCGCTCCCGGTCCTATGCGATTCAGGTGGATAGAAACGAGTCGCCGATCTCAAGCGGCATCACCGCCTCACCTGCCGGCTTCGTTAAAGTCGTGTCTGTGACGAACGAACCGGGAGCGGTAGCTCAGTGCATTAACTTATGTCCCTGCAGCGCCTCTGACCGGGAGGTCCTAGGTTCGAGTCCTGACAGCGGCAGAATTTTCGACACTAGCTTTCCAGCCAGGTCGAATTCAGTCGCTGTCTGGAGGAGAATTCTAGCGGTCGGCTGCTCTGATCGGTAGTTTTCCGTGATTTCGCCGATTAACACCAGGCGAATGCCGGACCAGAACCCTACCAAAACAGGCCACGGACCGCGCGCGATCTATCCTTCCTCTTCCTTGTCCTATCCTTTCCCCTTACACACACTTACACTAACATGCACTACACTACCACATATTCCGGGAGATCGATCGGGAGCTTAGAGCTTGTCCCGGCCGGGGCGGTGCGCCGCTGGTGGGAGAGTTCTGGTTAGGGGGAAACCCCACTAGCTGACGGTAGGTCGGCGCCGGATCTCGCCATCCAGCGGGGGAAGATCTCCGCCGTCTCACGAGAAAAAAACATGCACTACACTAACGGGACTAATGACCAAAGCAGTTGACGCGCCCGGAAACACGAAAAAATCAATCAATCAATGTGACGAGCGAATCTTCGTCAATTTGAAAAAACAGACTATGCGGTTACCCCTCCCCCCCCCAAAAAAAAAGCATTTTCGTTGCATATGATTTGGAAAGTAGAAGGCGATTTTGAGAAAGTGACTGAATGTCAATTCTAGTTTGGCAAGCATTGTTTCAGAACGTAGTGTGTCCTTAGGTTTGATGACTGTTTCATTGAATTGAGCAGTTTAAATTATATGCACTAAGTCATTCATGTTTAACATATTAACTGTCGTGGTGCCATGCAAAATTTAATATATCATGTGTACATTGTATACAGGGTGATTCAGTCCTCGTTGCTAATACGCCGGAGCCTTATCTCATATGTAATGTATGTGCTGAATTTGCCAAAATTGGATACTCTTCGTTTAGTTCTGTAAATATTTAACGTTAAACTTTGGACTATGCGCATGTGCTCGTGTAACACGGGCTACGGCAAGTGAGCGAGCTGCTTCACCGTTTTTTAGGGCTCGCCACTTCTCTCGAAAGCTAGTTATTAACACTATCCTCTAAGCTCCGGAAGCGAGCACAAGGCAAATAGCCCGCGAGGTCGACGCATCACACACCGTTACCTGAAAAATGTTCATGCGGAGAGATTATGACTTTTCCATTTCCACCGGGTGCAGTGTTTGCGCAGTACAGACTTACTTTGTATTTTCTAGGCATTTCCTGTGCACATGGAAGGAAAACCAGGAATTTCTGAAACATGTTCTTTGGTACGAGGAAGCGTGTTGTAAAAGAACTGGAACAATTAATCTGCACAATTTGCATGTGTGGACCGAGGAAAATTCACATGTTGCACGGAGCGTAGCTCACCAAGAGCGATTCTCTGTAATTGTTTAATTTGGCATTATGCGTAAGTTTTTCATCGGTCCTCTCTTCTTACCTGCAATATTTGGGAGAGGCGTTCATCATCTAAATTTCATTACTCAGATACTCCCTACGCTTTTGGAGGATGTTCTGTTGAATGTGCGGGCACTGAATCTGTGGTACCTGCATGATGGTGGAGCCCCCACATAACTATCGCGGAGTTCGGGAATACTTATATATGCAATTTTCAGATATGTGGATCGGACGACGAGGCCCAATAGCATGGCTGCCTCGGTTTCCGGGTTTGAATCCGCCGGACTTTTTTTCTCACGGTTAATGAAACAACGCGTTTCTGCTACCGCAGTCGTTGTTCATGAGTGCCTTCTTCGGCGCATTGAAAGCGTTGCGGCAGAAATAAAGGGACAACCGGGCAGAGTTGTGCGCGTCACGGAGGGCGAGTGGCACAGTTGCTTATCTTGCGTTCCCGCAAATGGTCATTTTGAACACTTGCAAAGCACCTGTTACACGCTGTGAAAATGCGAAATTTTGGCTGTATACGCAAATAATAAATTATTCTAAATAACAATCGTTTTTTCTGTCTCCTTTTATACACGTTAGATAAGTAGGTAATAATAGCAACAGGGAACAATAATTTAATGTAAAATTTGGGCTACCTTTATGTAAAAAATCACCAGTGAAAAAAGACTAATTTTTTTCAAAAATTTCAATAGGTTTCACAGCATTTTATTTTGCGCACATCAATAACTTAGTGTACTCTTATCACAGGGTGCTGTATGAGCAACGAGGACTGAATCAACCTGCATGAAAGTATTTTTTGGAAGTCTGTTATTAATGCCACAAAACATCGGCTGATTTACGTAATCAAAATATTACCTGATGGTAATTTATTTCTTTGTATTTCTTTTACAGTTATGACCCCCTGTTGCTGTACATGTTTGAAACCTACTACGTAATGCTTTCTGGTTCAATTGGCGAATCGCAACTTTCGCCTAACATTGTGTCTCTCTTATTTGTCACTATGTAATAATTTTGAAGAGACTGAATAATTTTGTTGCTTGGTTGACCTTGATATTGGTTAAAATGCAGTTCATTTGAATTCTAAAGAGTAGAGAAACGTAATTTCAGGGAGAGGGTACCAAGTAAACCCCATGTTAAATTTGCTATTATTATAACCTTTTCTAAAAAAAAAATTGTTATCTAGAAAAAAAAGTTCGAACACTTACATCCATTGTTATTATTTTGATATTTTTTGATTGAGTTAAAAATAATTCGTATTTTTTTTTAATTATAACTTTTGTCCTAACTTTTTCAGCGTTTTCGGACAAGAATTTTTTACTTCTTTTTAATTTTTGAAGAATCTTTATGTAATATGACAATTTAGTGTCAATCATATATCGTGTAAATTTTAATAAGTTGTGAACAATAGTTTCTGATAAAAGGTAGATTAATTACAAAATAAGTACATTTTCGGCAAACCCTATTCGAAAAGTCTGTATTTGCTCTACTAGAACACTCCTGTAGCATATTCTGAATCATCTTTTTCAGCGGAAAAGACCAATACTATCAACATCCAAAGAAAAATGTGTTTCTTTAACTCATTATCAACTCTACATGCGTTGAAAATTACGAAAAAATAGCCATGATACGTGTATGCAGTGTCAAGAAAAGGGGCGTGGTTGATGCGCATTAGAACTTTTAAATAAGAATTAAAGATACTTCCAGGCGTCTGAGAATGAAAAATATTAGTGCAAGGTTTGAACTATTTATTTAGCGACAAAAACGAAAATCGATAATTAGACCTATTGCATGATACCCTCTCCCCTTCAACAGAACGTTATCGACTGAACATCTCTTCAACATTTCCACTGAAATATTCTCCGTCACATGCATCTGCCGTAACAGCTTGTGCGTTGTGCCCGCAGGCGTGCCGAGTCTTCAGGAGGTGAGCGGGCGCGGGGGCGGCTCGTCGTCGTCGCCGTCGGGGGCCGGCGGAGGGAGCGGCGGTGGCGCGGGGTCGCTGGTGTCGGGCGGGCTGCCCGTGGGGGGCGTGGCGCTGCCGGGCGTGAACACGGTGCCGGTGCGGCGGGGCCCCGGGCGGCCGCGCCTGCGGCCCGTGGGGCCCGCGCACCGGGGCACGCGCGGCACGCCGCGCCCCCGCAAGCCCGCGCGCCCACTGCCCGTGCCGCTGCGCTCGGTGCCCGGCGCGCCGCTCCACCACCACCACCACAACCCGCACCACCACGCGTCGTCCGCCGCCGGCGGCCTGCACGCGCCCGGCGCCGCCGGCGCCACGCCCGCGTCACCGCAGCACCGCGCCATGCAGTCGCAGCAGCACCACCTCCACCACCCGCCACCGCCGCCGCCTCCCCCGCCGCCGCTCCCGCTGGCGTCGTCGTCGTCGTCGTCGCCTTCGACGTCCGTGGCGGCTCCCGCGCAGCGCCCCTTCGGCTTCTACACCTCGTCGTCAGGCGGCGGCACGCCACCCTCGCAGTGACCAAGGTGAGTCTTCATTCCTTTCTGTGTTCCCGTAAGGGGGGATCGCGGCTGCATAGCCTGTTCCGATCTCTGATGGAGAGTTGTAGACGATCATCCGGACCATGAGTTTCGCGGTGACACTCTCGTCGTGAGCTTTGAAGGTAGAGACAGTGTGTAGACGAAACGAAGCTCCTTGTTGCCGCTCCTGGTGAGTCGACCTTTTGGCCATGAGTTTCGCGATGACACTCGTCGTTAGCTTGAAGGTAGAGACTGTGTGTAGACGATGCAAAGCTCCTTGTTGCCGCCCCTGGCGAGTCGACCTTTTGGCAGGATGTGCAAAAGAAGGCTCAGGATCCCACATATAGAAGTCCGACGGGGGCCATGCAACCCTCTGTCAGGTTGCTTAGAAACAGGCGGTATTCACGTCAATAGCCTCACGGTGGAGGCAGTGTGGAGACGGGAATGGGGCCGCGAGCCGCCCGGACCTTAGTACGATTGGACCCCTTTTGGACTCTTGGCTTCGTTGTGGCAGTGGCCCGAAACTCTGGGCAAAGAGGAGGGATTAGTCCCGGCGCATGTGAGTGGCGCATTGATAAGACTCCGGTACTAGCCTGGATTGCTAGGAGCTCTGTTCTGGCACGGCTGCCCGATCTAGGTATTGTATGGGTGGGGGGGGAGCTTGCTGTGAGGGCTAACTGCGTTCCGGCGGGATCCGCATACCAGCCTGTCGGCTTAAGCGAAAGGCTAACGTGCCCACCCCGGGGTTCGCGTCCCCCTGGTAGAAGAAGAAATTGTGTGGAGTTGTAGACCACGCGGGGTCCATCCCTTTCTGTGTGGTAGGGGCCCCGAGCCACCCGGACCTCGGTCTCGGCAGCCCCCAATTGGGCACTTGGCTTCGTCGTGGCAGTGCCCGATAAGCATTGAGTAGGGATTCGTCCCGACGTATTGTGAGTGGGGCTTAATTAGGTTCCCACGCTAGCCCGGACAGTTAGTAGCTTTTGAGTTGGCTGAAAGGCCCCACCCAGGCTTAAGTGGGGAGGCACCTCGGTGAGGTGCTGCAATCCGACGTATCCGGGTACCAGCCCAAAGACCTTCTTGTACTCCCGCGGGGGGTTGCTGATTCAGGCTAACACCTAGGTGCCCATCTTGGGCAGTAGAATCCTCCTGGTAAATACAAGATGTGTGGAGTAATATATCTAGGCCTCGCAGGGTATATTCCTTTCTGTGCGCCTAACACTTCCTCTTAGTGAGTTATCAGCACCCGTCTTTGAAGATGTTGAGGAAAGAATTCTGGGGTACCTTTCAATCCATCGAGAGTTTACAGATTTCTATTTTCAATTGAGGAGAACACTCAGATCGACCTGCAACCGGCAAATGCGACTTTCACTTCGTTACCAAACATAGTTTGTCAACCTGTTGCAGCCCTTCGCGTTGGGCCCTAGATTTGGAAGGTGTAATCGTACGAAATAGAACTTGTCGACAATTGTTTATATTCATTTAGTTTGTTTTGGTCCTATTTTATTATTGGACTTTAAAGGGTTTCGTAAATTATGCCCGACTGATTGGCAAAGAAATTGAATTCATTGTGGGTGGAACGTCAGGAATAGTCGGCTATAGTCGATATTAGTCTTTATCGACTACTACTTATGTAGTATAGAGAAAGTATTGCAATGTTGTGGCAAAAACAGCTATTTTTTCACATAAACACTCGCTTTGTGGCATCCTGATTCCGAAAAAGTGGGCAATTCTTGTTCCTATCTGTTGTAAATTACCTCCTCTTTAACACGTTCTGAAGTCTGGATCAACGATTTGTGGGGTCCCTGGTATCGAAAAATTGGTTGTCGGTAAAACTCTGTCTGTAGTCATCCCTAGCACCTAAACCGTTTAGATGATTTACTCCAAAACATATTCCTCAATCGATTTGACCGAACTCTATGCCCTCTTTCAAATGACCCAATGCCGTTTACTGTTTATACATTTTGCTATTTTCCTTCCTCATCCGTCAAGTGCTCGCCGCTCGACAACTATCCTGGACACGTAGCCTTGTGGGTCGATTTCTTCTCACGTAAGAGCAACGCCAACCCGCCGCATACCCGAGAACCTCCTGACAGCGTACCAGCCCGTGGATTTGTTCGCGAGGGGCCTGTCACCGCCGCGACAACAGATAGCGATCGCGCAGTGTCTTTGGCGTCGAATGGTTCGCGAGCCGCGGCGTGACTCGTGACCTCCGGGCACCGCGATGCCCTTCGTTCGCAGCTTGTGACGCTGTTCTTGCTCGCTCGCTCGCTTCGCCGCCGCCTACGTCGCCTGTTCGTTTCTTTTCTCCGCTCTGCACCTCCCTCTACCCCTCCTTTCCTTACCACTCCTCTCCTCTCTCCTCTCATCTCTCTCCTCTCCGACCGCTCTAACTCCATCTTGATCCCTCTTTACATTAACCTCGATTCTTTTGCAACACCTGTTCTCCCTCTTAATTGAGGGATTTTGTGCTTCCCTACTTGCCATATTAATTGGTAACTAGTGCCACAGCCCTCATTCTTGCAGCCAATATCTCATCGATTTGTGATTATTGATTTTGGACTTGAAAGGTTTTGGGCAATCTGACTAGTTTATTGCCTCTTTTCTATTGGGATAATTTCTGCTGTGGCACGCCGTGCCCTATTGCTTTCCCCTCGCATCTGGATTTGGCCGCATCCTCGCGCTCCCCGCGCGGGGTCCGGTGCGCAGTGCGCCTAATTTTAGCCGCGCGGCGGCCGTCGCCACTTGAGAGCCGCTTGAGGGCGCGATTAATTGACGGATCGGCCGCTTGCGGCGCGGCGGCGGTGTGTGGGCGGGTCGCGCGCCCCGGCTAGATTAAGCGAATTGGCTGTGACCCCGCAAGTAACCTCACTTACGCCGCGCCAGTGCCGCGGCCGCGAGGTCTTCAGAAGGCCAAAGGCGCCGTCCCACCATACATACGCCCGTCAGCCGCCTCATTCATTTACCCTTTGTTGTCGTTCTCTTTCTCCTCTTCCTCTTCCTCCACTATTTTCATCCACTTCCTTCCTCTCCCTTCTCCTTTCTCTTTCTTCCGCCCTCTGCCCCTGGTACCACCTCCGCTATATCTTTTTTTCGTTGTCTGCTTGCTTGGTTTCATTGTTCTCATTCTTCTCGTCCTCTTCCACTATTGTCTTCTTTCTCTCATGTGCTTCCTTCTACGAATACGCTCTCTGTTCCGCGATCACTTCCGCTTTGTCTCTTCTCTTGGTCGTCGTCCTCTGCTTGCTTGCTTTTATCTTTCTTTTCACGTCTTCGTACACTATTTTCTCATCATCTGCCTCGTACGAATCCGCCCTCTGCCCCGCGGTTACCTCCGCTTTGTCTTCGCCCCAAGGTGTCAGAAAGGCTGGATGCGCTTTTTCGCTCGCGTTCAGTCGATCGCCCGTCCGCGGGAAACGTGATCGAATTGATCGTGCTCTTCACATCGGTCGCCGTAAAAAGACGTGGTCGTTAGGAATAAAAAGGACCGCGGTAAGCAACACTTCGCAGGCTCTTCTGCTGAGGGGTCGATGTGGCCTTGATGGAGCGCAACCGACTCCGCGCTGCGGGATGCGGCGAGACTGGCTCTTAAACGCGGATAACACGAAATTCCTACAGTCGTTTCGTTCAGAGGGAAAAAATAGGGTGTATATACCGATGAATGAATGTATGTCACGTATAACTTTGACCGATTTAGAAGCTTTTGAGATGAAACTTGCTAATTACCCAGATCTGTTTGGGCCTTTCCGGAGATTAAGATATTTTAATTTCGGGGGTAATTTACACGAATCGCCTAAGAAATTTTCAAAATTTCAAAATTGAGCTTTCCACTCAAATTTTTTTTTTTTTAATTAAATAAAGGTAAACAGGCTCGGGATGATTAATCGGTCGTATAGTATAAAAATGAAATTTTAATACGATGGTCAAATTAATAGAACGAACGTTAATCTGTCATTTGTTCATTATTTAGTTAGAGTTGTAATAGATCTATTGAACCCATCCAACATTTCCTTTTGTTTGTTCGTGTGTGTGTGTGTGTGTGTTGTAAAGTGTTTTTAAATGCGAAGTGTAGTGAGTGTATATTAACGTAACGTCCAGCAATCGTCTGACACAAAAAACTGCCACCTTTCACAAAACAATTTCAGGAATTAAATGTGGTGCATCACGATTTTAAGTTACGGTAAACAACCGGATTTCTTTGTCATGTGTACGTTCTCTACAACGTACAGTATAGATCTGGGAAAATATGAAATATTTTAAAAATAGTTTTATAGACATAATCGACTGTGTTCATAGTAAATAGAGATAGTATTGTTCCAGAATTTGTAAACTTCCCTCATTTCATTAGTCTTCGAGATTAAAACTGAACGACGTGAAACAACATGGCGATTTGTGGTTTTGTGTAGTGAATTTGTAGAACTTTTCTACTGCCACATACGACACATATCTCATTTTCGGCGTGCTTCCTTGCTGCTCGAAATTTTAAGATATGTCCAAGCGATTTTTTGACCCTATTGATTCTTGCGGCTCGGATGTTTTCTGCATAATTGTTGAGTAATAATACTAAGAGGAGGAAAAGTTTCGGTGTGTCGCGCATTCCCACTGGTGTAATCAATGGCAACTTGATCTTGCGTGTACTGCCCATTGTTAGTTCATATTTGTTCATCAACACCCAGTCAGCCCCTTTAACCTTCATTGATTGTCATCAAAATTTCATCGACTCCCAGTGTGTCGATCCGGATCCTGTTGGGAAGCTCTGGTACAGAAAAAAATGCTTATTTATGTGGGGTACGGTTGCTAGTACAAATTGTTATGGGTCATTATCTAGGTTGCTAGTCTTTGCAAATCTCATCTGCGTGTCTCCTGTGTGTACTTCTCGCTCTGTTGTGTTTTGAGCTGGGCAGTCTTCCACAGGAGGTGCAATATAGAGCCGAGGTGTGTGGCCAGCGCGTCCCGCAGCATCCCGCCCGGGGGCGCCGCGTCCAAAAAAGCGCCATCTCGGCGCGCGTGATGCCGAGCGCGAGACCGAGCACGCGCGCGCGCGCCTCCGCCGCCGGTTACGCGCTCCTCTCCCCTCTCGTCCTCCCTCGCTCTCCGTGGTAGCGCCTGCCGGCTTTTTTGGGCCGCGTGGTCCCTCAATCACGTTGCGGTAATGAGGCTTTTGTGAGGGCGCCAGCTTCAGGGAAACGTGCGATGACCTCCCGAGCTGTCCCGCACTCGTCACACGCCACGCCACACCACGCCATGCCATCGCCGTCCGCTAGGGCGAGGGAACAGAAAATCGTCCGCTATTTCTGCGGTCCTTCGAACTCGATTAATTCAAAAATGTACGCGAACTAAATATGCGAACTCGTTTCTGAAGAATATTCTTATTCTTGAAGGTTTTTGATAAATTCCATACAATGTGAATAGATACCGTACTTTACGACTCTGTGGAAAAACAGATACTTTTTTTTCCCCAATTCAAGATGATGATGGGAAAAGGTCTCTCAAGATGTCCCCAGGCTTTATTATCATCAGATGATAATGTAAGTTAAAGAAATGAACTCGAGCATCCTTGCCCATGATGGGTCTCGACGCGCCCCCCCCCCCCGGTCTTTCTCTCACCACCGTTCCTGTTAAACCGTACTGCAACTCCCTTAACTATCCGGTTTCACTTTTCGAGGGTTAAATTCGGAAATTACTCCATTCGATTTCTGTACCCATTTTCTTGTCGAAAGTTTACGTTTGTATCTTTTGTTGACATTTCCAATATAAAAAAAGATTTTACTAAGTCAAAATGATAAAATGATATGAAATTTGGTTCTGGAATCACATAAACTCTTTTATGCCTTTCTTCCAAGATGGTCTGTCAAGAAAATTAACCAAAGACCGAAATATAGCTAGTTACACTTTATGAAATGTTCTACATCACTTAATCCTTGGACAATTTCAAATCGCATTCTAATGATATTTCCAAAATGATGGTTAAATTTGTACCATATGGTACAAATAAAATATACTGTCATAATGTGTACTGATATAATCTTTTATGTCTTGTTTTTCTTGTTGCAGGTGGAAAATATACTAGCATCAAAATTACCTTATAAATAGGAAGTAACTTGTACATATTACATTCTTTTTTTTTTTGTCATTTTGTGTATATTAAAAAATCTATGTGTATAGAAGAAAACAAGCAGCACAACATTTTGGACCAATTTGAATGAGAATTTTATTTTCTAATGATTGAATAATAACAATAATACCTATACGCTTTAAACTCAGTCATCCACTATGATTAGATGTAGATTATACAGGACAAAACACCATGCAGGATGGCCAGTACAAGGTAGATTTTATCTTAAAGATTAGAAGTGTAGGCATGCAAATATTGTACAATAAACTAAAATTTTGTGTCTAGTATTATTGTGTTTGTTTCAGTCATGAAAGTTTTGGAATTGATTAAGATCTGATTTTATATTATGTATTATATATGTGCGAATATAATACTTAAATAAATACATGTGCACAAACATTCAATTATTAATGAATTATAGCTATAAATTGGTAATTGTCATTGATGTTTTTATCATTGGTCTCTTTAATTAAATTTCTGTTGTAAAATATCAATTTAGATTCTACTTAATTCTCTTATGCATATCTTGTGTATAATATGTTTTATCACATTGACATAATTATTTTTTCAAAACAAGTGATACTTAATTTCTTATATTTATGAACAAATGCATTGTGCGTGCATTAGGAACATATGTGGTTGTATAAATGAAATGGTGTTATATTAGTGATAATGTGTGTATGTGTGTATATGTGTAGTGTGTGAATGTGTATGGTGTTCATGAACAAGGCAATATGTAATATTGCCCTACAAATGCATATTAAACATTCATCAAAGACTGTTCTGTATTTCAGAATGTTTTTGATGCAAGGGTTGTGCCAATGTTGTTTGATAACATATTGTATGAGTATATTTGATCCTACATTTTATTGAAGCATTATAACATTTTTGTTTGTACGATTGTAACATGAATTTCTTCTTTTGGTGTTAGATAATAATTGTTCATCTTCAAAACAACTTATGTGATTTTAACATTTCTCTTTTTTAAATATATAATATAAATATTTATCCCTCTTGGTGTCTATTTGCTTTTTCTACTATTCAAACACATATAGAAATGTAGCAGATAATAAATTATAATAATTAATAATTATGAAAATGTATTATTTTTCATTTAAATATTTTCTCTTGAATGTAAATCTGTACCAAAAGTGATTTGAATGCAAGAAAGATCAACTATAGCAACTCTACTCAACTTCATTCCTATTTATTTTCCTGTCTTGCGTTTAAACAAACATTAATATTATTTTACAAACAGATGTGATTTTATTTTACCTATCAAGTCGCAAGGTTTGCTCCAAAATGTGGGAAATTTGACTAAATTATTATTATTATTATTATTTTTATTAAGCTAAAAAATCTTTAAAAAAAAGAGTATATTAAAAAATTTGAATGCGCAACACTTTATTTGTGAGAATGAATGTAATTTTATGATGGTCTAGTTTTGGATGTTACACATGGAATAGTAGAACTTAGTGATAACTGTCCTTCATATATTGTGATTATCAATAATCATAATGAGTCGCATTTGTAATTGACATTTTCTTGTGATATATCATCTAATCAAATTGTTTGCACAGAAGCCTCTGAAATCAAATGATTTCTGTTTGTTATAGCATAGAACATCTAAAACGAAGGCCTTATTGATTCATTTAGAATTTAGTGTATTGCAATATTAAATACCGAATAAAATCTGTATTTCTTCATTCTTGGAAAATTATTATACCTAATCCGTCATAATTTTTGCTCTCTAAGTTTCTCCCCTTTTTTCTTTTTTTCCCCTCCATTCCATCAATTATTACTCCCTAAACTTCCTCGAAAAACATTAATGTAAATTAATAACATATTTACTTTCTTGAATGTGGATGATCTTGGCTGTCCGGGTGACGCCGCTTCGAAGGCTGTGTTGCCGACGTTTCGACCATCTTTTCGTGGTCTTGCTCAGGGTTGGTCTGCGAGGCAGATATATATCCAATAACTTTTTTTCAAACTATCAGTTTCGTTCTCATGAGGTGATTTGTGGGTTCCAGACCGCTCGACAGGTGCTATTTGATGTCAAAATAATTTCGTACGTTGATATTGTTGCAATAATGCTATTATTAAATGAAATGAGATGGAAAATATAAGTATTGGGTTATCTGGGCGTTGTGCAGCCGTGCAATCGAAACACGAGCTGGTGCTGACATCAAGAGTATTCTTATAGTCAACTCTCGGTGGTTAACCGATAAAGACGCGTGCTCGGGGAGTCTATACGTTGAAGTTCGTCTCCGAGTTCGGGTAAATATTTCTGCTAGTTGTGAACACTTCAACTTGTTCAATTAGTATTACAGTACGTTTCTGTTACTAATAATGCGGAAGTGTGTACAGTTGTAGTGCTAGTAGTTTGAATCTGGGATCAGACAAAAAAAACTTATTGTTAATTAATCGCACCTCCTTTCGCACAAGGAAATAATGCTTAGACAGTGGAACAGAAATGCTTCTTGCGACCTATGACCTGCGGGTCGCGTTGCGTGTAAATGAGTGCGGAACGATATTTTCGCGTGGTCGCATCTCGCCTGGTGTTCCGAGGAGATCGATGACGGAAACCAGACAGTTCAGCCTTTGCAAGCCTGAAAGGACAGAGAACACCGACTTTAGTCGAACAATCGAAACGCAGAATGGCACGTTAGATGCGTAGAATGATTTCATGATGTGTGCATGAAAAACGTGGCAGAAACTGACAGGAAAGTAAACTATAATATTCTGTTCCGCCCTCCACCATCATCTTGGACAAGTATGAGAAACGAAGGATTTGTTTAATATTCCCTGCAGTTTTTTCTCTTCGTGGTTGTGAATTTTACTATATGTTTCTTGTTCTCCGTGTTCTCCAATCTGGTGTAGTTTCAGGAATGTTACGAACCTAGAAGAAATAACGAGCAAGCACTTTTAGAAATCGTTTATGCATAGGAACGGTTATTTTGTTTCGATCCTACTTTCACTACTAGTAAATATGCCCCGCATATGCCTCGTACATCTATTATCGCACATGACTAAGCTAATCTGATTGTATTGAACAGGCTTTTGCAATATTTTGAATTGTTCCGCTGGAGTTTAATGTAGACACCCTCCTAGAGGATCACTGTTGAATCCAGTTGAAGAAGGGGTTAGTGATTCTCTTCCACATGACATACGAATCCACGGGCCGTCGCGTCGCGGCGAATGAATCCATCTCGGCGGGTCGCGACCCCAATGCAGCGACGACCCGCTCGCTTCGTGTAATTTATTCTCGGTCACAAATCTGCGTTTGGTCGATGCGCACCCCCGCTCGTGCTGTGCCAGGCACAGCCGCTGCCCCCGCCGCCGCCACCGCCGCCGCTTGCCGCTCCGGTGCCCGCGCACGCGCCGCCACGTGTGATCACGGGCAGACGTCGGATGGAAGGCGGCGCTAAAGGCGTTGGCCCATGGGGTCATCGAGTTGGTATGAAGTGGGTAATGTTATTTTAAACATACTTCTTAAATGTATTTGATATAAATCATGCCTTATTGTTCTTGGTGAGGCTCAGGCCATCAGACCTGCTGTTCCGCCTGACCGCATAATTTCCGCTACGTTCCTTTCACCATCTAATAGCGAAAGAAGGTATAACTCAAGCGATAAAACAAGCAATTAGAATTTAACTCAGGCGCTTCTTTTAGGCTTCAGGATGTTTTAGATGTTGCAAATCTACTAAATGTAAGTGCAAAGAGGACGAAAGCAGCGTATTAAGGGATTAATGTTAAAATAGCTATTAATGCACCGAGAGCGTTAAAAGAGTTCTAATGATCGAGCGGCAACAACTCGAGCCTTTGGCCCGAGTGCTTTTTGTCTCCCGAGATCATTAGAATCAGTTAACGCCCCGATTTATGTTTTCCCTAATTTTAATTATTCATGTTTATTAATTAACTAATTGTTAACTTCACTGAATGTGTTATTTCATATTTCACTCCCATAATTCCCTCCGTAAGAGAACATGTAGCAACATTCGACTGTTTTCATAATTTTCCTCGACACCACGATCCTGTGGATCCAGGTAAGTTTTGCAGTGAATATTGAGCCTCGTGCCGAAGGCATATAACAAGTAATGACGTATCAGTAAAAATAAAATTCTTTATTTTGAAAAATAATGAATTTCTGATACGCTTATTTTAGGTACCACGATTCGCATGTTTTAGGATAGTTTCAAATACGTGTGAATGTAGGTAATTGTACTATATTATTCTTCCTAGAATATTTTTTAAAAAGTTTCGATTGCACTTAAGTCAGGAAGAATCATTAAAGAAAGGAAGAATTTATATTTTTGACTACGGATAGATGTTGCTAGCACGCTTTTATGGTAAGCCTACGGGAGACAGAAAACATCATTACGATGGATAAAATGTTGCAAACTAGTATCGGTTCCTTCAATATAAGTCAATCATTTTTTTAACTGAGCGTTGTTTATGAACAATTGTTAGATACAAAATAGAATAACTTTACATGGCCTGTTGCGGCCACATCTTCAAGTTCACAAATGTCTAGAAATAAAGCAATCAATTGTTTTTTGAAAAGAATTTCAATAATAAACATCTTCAAATAATTATAAAAATGTATTTGTAAGTACGAGGTAAAAGAAAATTTCATTGACTAAAAGTAAGCTCGTACATCAAATAAGAGAGCAACAAAAAATGGAGACTGTCTTGCTAAAGTATCAACTAACCATAATCGTGTGAACTCTTTTTCATCACCATGTTCCGGTGTTCATCGGAACCAAAGGGACAATCACAAATGCCTACGCAGGACTCGAACCTACAGCCTCCTCGGCCATGGGGCTGACTTATTATTATTATTATTATTATTATTTGCTTATCAGCCATTTCTGACCACGCTATACGTTGTCTTCTGAGCCAGTCATATTCTGTCTCGGAGAGAGATTAACGTATGTCATTATGGGGATCAGCTTTTCGGCTGTATCTCTTGGTAAGACAAGGTTGTTAAGCCTTGAATTGTGAATTACGAGGTGATAGGATGATAAGTGCCATGATCTGTTTGAACCATCCTAGCTGTTTGGAAGCTCTCCAAACAGACGAGTTTTCGACGAAGAACTAAGTACGATAATGATTACTCGATGTATGTACTCGTGTAAGATATTAGGTTCGAGTATTCTCAATGTAAAAGAGGTGACATGTGGCGAGCGTTTAACGATATCTCGCGTACTTACGCAAGTAAAATGAACTCGTTCATTTCCTAAGACGATTTTCACACATATCAGACCATGTTTTGTTTTTGCCAAATCTGATTTTATTCCGGTGACGTTCATTTCGTACTTGAACACATTGTTGGCTCCTGCTTAACCCTCCCTCCCGTTCTGCTTTTGGTAGGAGTGTTTCGAAAGTGTTTTGGACGGAGGAGAGTACGCTACTTAATTTACAAATAATCAAACCAAACGCTCTTAGAACATATTTTTGACCATATGGTTTGACTTTGATAGTGTAAAAACGTAAATCACTGCTGTAAAATTGTCTCTCCAAACAGAAGGGGTACATGATTTTAGAGGAAAGAAAAAATACGATCATGATGACTCGATATATAAACTTGTAAGTAACTCGTAAACTCATACTAGTTTCTAATATTCTTAATGTAAAAGGGGTATTATCTGGAGACCATTTAACGATATCTCACGTACTTAAGCAAGTAAAATTATCCCGTTCATTAGCTGAGGTGATTTTCAAGCAATCTCCTACCAGATCACGTTTTGTTTTTGTCAAATTGAATTTACTCGCTGACATTCTTGTACTTGAATCGTTCTTGGTTCCTGCTTAAATATTTCTTGAAAAACTTGTATTTATAGAAAATAATAAAATAAGAAAACATATTAGCAATAAAAAATAACAAACAAAAAAAAATGCACGAGTCAAAAATACGCCGTATTTTCTCAATGTTTCCATTTGGGAACATCGTAAAGTAAACTTTCACATACATTGCATAAACGGAAGTTACGATTGTTTTATAACCGTAGCATTATTGTTTAATGTTTTCTTTACATACCTGCATGTACAGATTTTCGTAGAAAACAACAATTTGTAAAGAAAAACACTAAATTATTGCCTCGGAATGACTTCTTGAAAACGTTGGATATGCTAACTCCTCTTACACACAGCAAAAGCAGCGGATTGAATATTCCCTTGAGCAAACCTCTATCCCTCTGGTTATGGTTTCCAAGAAAGAGAAATCTACACGTTTCCAAAAGGGAACAATAGGACTTAATGAGTTAACCATCCCTTCCGTTCTGGTTCGCAACAAACGAGAGCCCTGCGATTTCGCCGCCATCTGGCAATTCGCTCGGCCTGCGATGCCCTCAGGTGCGGTTGAACTGCACGCTGCCTTGAGCCACTTCCAGGAGGGAGGTAGCAGTGAGAACGTCTTACGTTCGTAAGGGAGAATAATCGCTGCATTGTACGCCGGCCTCTTGTGTACGAATGAGTGTGCAAACGTGCGAAGTATGTTCTACGAGTTTGCGAGCGGTTCAGGTTTGTAGTCTTCTCAAGGACGCGCAGTGTAAATTGCTGCGAATCGAGACATCGCTCTGGGAAGCGGCTGGCACGTGCGTGAGGGTTGGTGGTTGCGTTCACAGGGGTTTATGACTTCCGCTCACCGCGCCAAGAAGCACTGATCACCAAAATGGTCAGTAAGACGTCTTTATTGAAGGATAAGAGTGTTCGTATAGAATATTGTGTGTAATTTTCTTGATAACGTTATCAAAGGAGAAACCGTTGACCTCATACTTTGTAATTATTTTTAGAATCTGTATTACTGGTCGAGTTCTTAAGAAGAACGTTTGATTTTCTTCAGTGTCAGGGGAGAATAAAAATTTACAGAAGAAAAACATCCACGTAAATAAATCACTTACAGATCTTTCCGACGAATTTCATGAATGCTTGAGTGTACATGTACAGTGTATCCGCTACAGTGCGAAATTCGGCTAATTAGCCGGTTAATTCGCACAGGAAACAATGTTTGTTTAAAGATGTGTGAATGACTACGAACGTATCACTTCGAATACCATCCGTCTAATATTGGAATAAACCCCAGGACGCTGGCTAAAGTAAGATGTCCGAGTGTGGGGCGATTATGCGTTGCACATACTCAAAATTATTTTATGAGTAAAGTATGGGCTGAAGGCAGGAACCTGGTTGCTAACTCAGAAATGCAAGGCGTCAACTGACGTAAGATTATGCTAGATTAGATGATATCGTGTAAATGGAAATAGTAGATCGTAAATATAAAAATACCACTGACTATACCACTGAACTCGAAACTACACATCTTGTCTCAGTATCCTTGGAAACTCTCGACCAGTAGTCTGTTTCCTGGATATCACATACCTGATTTCCTCGTCACCGCAAAACCCGATTTAGTACTTCCTATCACGAACAATCGCATGATGAGCAATGAACGAACAGTCGACGCGAACGCGCGCATGCGCAGTGTGGTTTCCGGAACACACGGAGCGACAGAGTGCATGCGCGCTTTCGCTGTAACTCTGGAATCATTCGTCAAAACGAAGCGTGTAAATCGGGAGTAACGTACTTCATTTAACTTAGCCACCTCGTATTCATCCCTCTGATGTCTGAAATGCTTCTTGTTACATGGTCATTTGTACCCTACGTAGCGCGTTTCCATCAGAACGCTTTGAAATGTCGAGAAGACTGGATCGAAAAAGTTCTTAGATCCATGGGTAGTGAAATGACATTTAATTCGAATACAAATGAAACAATGGCATTAATACCTTTTGAAGAATAAAAAAATAGGAGAGAAAGTGTAGTGCCTCCAAATACTTCTCTTTCTGTGGGGTAGGAACACGCGAAATGAAGGTAAACATAAAGGTAAAGATTTAGACGTCAACATTAGACTTACTTCAAGCGTAAGGTAAGATTAAGCAATGCTTTTGAAAGCAGCATATTACCATAAATCCCTTTTATTGGTGTTTCACTCTGAACGTAATTTATTTGTAATTTATACTGAACAAAGAACACTTCCTCTTAATAATTTGGTAAATATTAGACTTTTCTAGTATATTGCCATCTATAACAATGCCGTAAACAATGTTCGTAAACCGTTCAAGGAGATTTCATTTATTTGTACTTGCATTAGACCTGCAAACCTTCAAGACAATATATTCCATGAGCGACGTTCAATTAGCGATTTTCACTTTCTGGCTTTCTACTTACGGAATATAGAGAAAGTATTGTAATGTTGTTGCAAAAACCGGCACGAAAAAACTCATTTTGTGGGGTCCGGATAACGAAAAAAGTGGATGAATCTTCTTCTAATACGTAGTCAATTACTTCCTCTAAAACTTTATGTTGTCAGAATTCACGTTTTGTGGGGCTTTGATACCGAAAAATTGGTTTACGAAGAATCCGTTCATGAACAACGCTACTGGCTAAACAATAGGATTTTCTCAAAAATTGATATTCCCCGATCGATCTGACTGATGTCGGGGCCCCTTGAATTTGAAATACTTATTTAGATGTTTTGGGAAACTTTAAATGAAACATTAACATTTTGAACATTTTCTCAAAAACGACTCCAATTTTTTTCACAAATAGAAACAAAATAGCTTATTCAAAATGGCGCCTGTATAATTTTCTTAAAATATCTGAATTTTCAAAAATCGCAAAAGTTTAAAATATTTTCGTTTTTTCGGTAAAATTTCAAAATTTCCAGTATTGAAAATAGATATTTTTTGAAATAAAATCTGTTTTTCAATGTCAAATCATTAAATAAGGTCATGCACGATTTTTTGAAAATATGAGTTTCTTCCCCATGGTTTCGTGTGAAATTTAGTCAGTATGAAAAGCACGATTTTCTAAAAAACAGCCCTAATTTTTTTCATTAAACTTTTTATGTATAAACCTTCGAAATATTTAATTTCGATTTATTCTTTCGATTTTTTCAAAAATTCCACAATTGTATTTTTTAAATATATCTCACATCGTTAATATTTCCGTACCGTCGATTTTATAGATTTGTGTAAACAAGTTATTCAAATGATTTCTTATGAAGTTTGTCGGCAATTCAAAACTTTTCTGTAAAATTGAGTTCAAAATTGCACAGTTTCTGGATCGCTCAAACATTTTCTCAAAAAACTGTTTCAAATTTTTCAACGACAACTCGCATATAGAACCGGGGTTGACTCTTCTGTAATATTCTTTATTCGTCAATTATTCTAATAGGGGATTGAAAGATTGAGATAATGCGAAAAAAAAGTATTTTAGGCGCAAATGCAAGGAGAGGCTGGGAAGAGGCTGTGGCAATTCCGAAAATTTAACCCACACTACAGAGATCTATTGCGAGAAAAACTTTACCATTGTGTGTCATCGCTAGTTTCAATTTTTGCGAGCCCATTTTGCATGCGAAGACGGCGTGTTCATCAGTATCCCCATAATAGTTACCATACCATAACACGTTATCGATATTATCTGCCGTATTGACAACGTGCATCAACTGCGGGATGCACTCTCCGTTACGGGAGATGCATTCCCTGACGCGCCGTTGTACCGCAACGTGTGAGTTCTCGTGTTGCATTCGAATCACTATGAAACAGGAGGAACTCGTAAACCTGCATTGCACATTATTAATGCAAGCAGCGTCGCTCTAGAACGAGCTAGCGTCGTACACTGACACACATCAACAATTATATTTTTAAAACAGTAATGGTTTTCGTTTAGAAAGAAATTTGAGCTTTCTACTTAAGCAAATTTTGTGAATTTTTTTCTTAAAATGAAAGGTAGTGGGCTTTAGATGTGTTGTCACAGGCTTTTTCTAACTGGTTTTATAGTTAAAATACTAAATTTTAAGGATATTTTAAATTTAATAGAATGAACGCTTTTCTGCCGTCATTTGTCCATGACCACATACAATAGACGTACAATAAAATACAAGGAGGTCCTTGCGTCGTGAGGTTATAGTTGGTAAAGCGAAGATAGGAAATGTCTATAAGTGCGAAAATTATGTTTAAATGCAAAGCTTAGTGAGTGTATACAATAATATGGATGGTATTATCTTATAAATATAGTGTCCAGCAATCAACTGAAACAAATGCCTCTTTACAAAAACTTTTTTTTGATTTTATATATAAGGGATGTATTAACGGACGATTTGAATTAAGGTAGATTAATTCAAGACTATTGTAACATATTATACAATACATTTCAATTATATTTTCAGAAACCTTTTTAACTCAGCATGGCAATAGTGTATTACATTGTTCCAGAATCTGTAAATTGCCTTCATTTAATCAGTTTTGGAGAATAAAAATAACATGAAATAATAGTTTTGGGTTTTTCGATTTTCCATATAATGCAAAGTGGTACTTTTTGGTTGTAACTTTTCTACAGTTCTTCCTTTTGTGCAGTATAATCGTAGGAGTTCAGCTAGGTTTGCTTAAATTAATTCATTCCAGCTTACTATAATTAATTTATTTCACCTTCTGTAAATTATACATTATTTTAGTGTACGGAGTTTCTTGTTGATGCTACGATCTTCCTTTCCTTAATCATTTCTCATTAATTTTGTAGCAAATTTGTTCTTTCATTTTTTATCAAAAAATATATTACCTTCATCAGGCCATCAATTCACTACTCTCAAGTTAAAAAAAAAATTATTTAACTTCTTTTAAGCAAATCATTTGGCTGGAAATCATGCCAAAGGGACGAGCTATTGTCACCAAAAGTTGCATGTATGAATGTCCTACCTTGACAATGTATAATAACAAAGAACAGTGTTCTATGCCGGTTTCCAAATAAAGGGTCTCTTCTTCGCCGCTTTGCTCGTCAGTTGTTCTCCCTCCCGTCAATGCTCCACTTAACACAGGGCGAGCGCATGTTCTTTGGTACAGTGGTCTGATGGGCCAGGGCTGATCGTTTGGTAACTTTTCAGCGAACTGTATTTCAATTTGTCTTTCTAGGCAGCTCCAAAAATTGGTACCGAGAAGGAAGTGTTCGCAATAAATGCACTGTATTCTGGGGAGGGGGAGGGCTGGCTGCGCTGAATGCGGTGATGCGGCGCAGAGCGCGGCTGCAGCCGCGACGTCTCCAGCAAACATCCGTCAGTCCGATCAGTAGGTTCTCTCCAGAAAACATCCGTCGGTTTGATCAGTCGGTTCTCTATAGCAAACGTCCGTCGGTCCGATCAGTCAGTCCTCTCCAGCAAACATCCGTCGGTCCAATCAGTCAGTCCTCTTCAGCAAACATCCGTCGGTCCGATCAGTCGGTCCTTTCCAGCAAACATCCGTCGGTCAGATCAGTCAGTCCCCTTCAGCAAACTCCGTCGGTCCGATCAGTCCGTCCAGCAAACATCCGTCCGATCAGTCAGTCCTCTTCATCCGTCGGTCCGATCAGTCCGTCCTCTCCAGCAAACATCCGCCGGTCCGATCAGTCAGTCCTCTTCAGCAAACATCCGTCGGTCCGATCAGTCAGTCCTTTCCAGCAAACATCCGTCGGTCCGATCAGTCAGTCCTCTCCAGCAAACATCCGTCCGTCAGTCCGCAAACATCCGTCGGTCCGATCAGTCAGTCCTCTTCAGTCAAACATCCGTCGGTCCGATCAGTCCGTCCTCTCCAGCAAACATCCTTTCCAGCAAACATCCGTCGGTCAGATCAGTCAGTCCCCAGCAAACATCCGTCGGTCCGATCAGTCAGTCCTTTCCAGCAAACATCCGTCGGTCCGATCAGTCAGTCCTCTTCAGTCAAACATCCGTCGGTCCGATCAGTCGGTCCTTTCCAGCAAACATCCGTCGGTCAGATCAGTCAGTCCCCTTCAGCAAACATCCGTCGGTCCGATCAGTCAGTCCGTCCGTCGGTCCGATCGTCGGTCCGATCAAGCAAACATCCGTCGGTCCGATCAGTCAGTCCTCTTCAGCGAACATCCGTCGGTCCGATCAGTCGGTCCTTTCCAGCAAACATCCGTCGGTCAGATCAGTCAGTCCCCTTCAGCAAACATCCGTCGGTCCGATCAGTCAGTCCTCTTCAGCAAACATCCGTCGGTCCGATCAGTCCGTCCTCTCCAGCAAACATCCGCTGGTCCGATCAGTCAGTCCTCTTCAGCAAACATCCGTCGGTCCGATCAGTCAGTCCTTTCCAGCAAACATCCGTCGGTCCGATCAGTCGGTCCTCTCCAGTAAACATCCGTCGATCCGATCATTCGGTCATCTCCAGTATCCGTCGGTCCGATCGGTCGGTCAACTCCAGCAAACATCCGCCACATCCGATTGGACAGATCTGAACATTAAGATTCATAAGCACTCCTACGAAATTGCGCTTTAGTATTATTTTAACATATAAAGAACCTGGAGTAGCAACAAAATAAGTTACAGTAACATCCCGCAAATCGTGTTACAATCTCAATTTTGGTGGAACTGTGGGTTATCGTGTTACAATATAAGTCTTCTTTGAGCAGTAACAAATGAGGCATATTTCGTTCAAAATCGAGATATTAACATGTACAATTTGCAATAAGTTTACTTTGGCTCGTGTGGTTTATCTCTTCACCGTCCCAACCCATTCAGATGTTTACAGAATTTTTGTCAGTTTACTACATCTAATTTTAAATTAAATTATTAAAATACAACTCTAAATGCAATTATGTTTATTATAGGTCTACAAGAAAAGTGATTAAAAATTTAATACTTTACCACACAGACCAAAGAAAAATAAATAAACTTGGCAAAGGCATATTAAAATAACATGACAATGACATTTGGGGTTATGATTAGGGCTTATATTACCACAATCGGTTTTTAATCAAATTGTAGGTCTAGAGGTTAGTATTCACATTTTGATACAAATTTGTAAGAAATTTACGTGCCCTTTATATTAAGTAATCTTAGTCCCGTATCTAGAAAGCATATTGGTTAAGAGCAGCTCTCGCTCAGAATTCTTTTCTCTTTGGAGTCTTGATTAATGCTTAAATAGTATTTCTTCCCGGGACTAAGTCAAATGTGACCTTTTGATACATCTCAACTGATTTTCGTAACGGAAAACCTCTTCCCCAAATATTAAATACCAATTCTCCAAAAGGTCAGGTTAAAACACGGGAAATTAGGGATTGAGCATATTTAAGGAAATAAAATATTTTATTTACATAAAGGTAAGGTTACAGGGTCACTTCCAGAATTTTCAGGGGCGGCAAGCCCCCTCCCACCCCCAGTCGCTCTGTGCGCACGGCGTACGTACACTGCTCCCAAAGTCTACAAGAAGTACCTCCTCTGCATTTCGTTGTAGCCATAAGTTTCCATGCAAAGGGTGCTCTTTTGGGCTTCTTCCAGTGGTAGCTGCTCCTTAAAGGCTCTAGAGCGGCGCCCTCCTCAGGAAAACCAATCTCAGAAAAAGTTCAAAACGTGTTAAAGTTGCAATAAATCGGCTCGTTTAATTTGTTCAAACCTCCAACGCAATTTTTGAGGATTCCCGATTATGCAAGTGCCCGATTATGCAATGGATATATGTTTTTGAATTGGGTAGCATTGTGGACTATCGGCAGTCCGTCCGTAGCTGGTGCATGCCAGGCAATGGAAGCTTGACGAGGTGGGAGTACTGGAGTTGGGATGGGAGAGCGTACTGCTCATATGGTTTTGTTCGGCAGAATCCGTGATCATTAACTAAGCTAAAAATACCGACTCTTTCATCTGATTCCATAAATTACTGCTATGTTTTTTTACTGCATATTTTTAAGAAAATCTCTTATTTTTGAGCGAGTACAATTGTATCTTCCGTTATCAACGGCAAAGTTGTCTTAGGCAAAGATTAAAATCTCGATACATGCCATAGTTTCCCTCGTTCAAGAAATAGTTTAATGAGGTAAAATGTATGTGATAGTTCGAACATTCCAGCCGCCCCTCCTAATTCGCAACCCACCGGCCGCCACTGGTTTCTTCTCCTGCAGTTTTCCCTATCGAAATTTTGTTCAGCCGAACATCGTTTGAGTAACCCGTTATTTGGAACTCCGTTCCGACTTCTGCGGTAGAGTGCTGGCGTACTAACACTCTCTTGCCTCCTAACGGTAGAATAAACATGAAATAACTGCGTCCTGAGATTATTATTTCCCAAGCTTAATTTATTCATGATAGGGCAACGAATCAATTTTATATACTTTTTATCTCTGAGGTATTCAAGCTTTCCTTTGTGGTAGGGACGGATCATTTTGGAGGGGTCCATCATGGATTTTTGTTAAATAATAAACAGTTTTTACTATATTTATATTATTTTTGTAGTGTAGATACGATACTATACCATATTATTTTTTAAATAATTACATAATTCTAACAGAAATAATTATTTAAACCAATTTTTCCAAATAAAGGAAGGTAACAAATGAAAAATCTAGGCTGGGGGGGGGGGCATGGCCTCCATGGCCCCTTCCTGGATCCGCCACTGCTGTGGGAATTGGTACTTCAATTAAAATAATGTACAGCTGTACCATTCGAACAGACCGCCGGCCGGCGCTTCGTTGCACTGTCCGCTAACAGGGCGGCGGGTTGCCCATGAGGTAACGCTCCCTATCCACCAACGGCAGAATAAATACGAACAGATTTGATATCAGTGCTAAAGCATAAAATTTAATTTAGATTGGTTATTAAATATTCGCGTTAATGTTTTCAAGTGTCTTGATGTATTTAGAATGCTTCACTGTCTTTAATTATTTTCTAAAATCCTTTTTTTCTGATCACATCTTATCGAACATCTTTCTGGAGGCGCAAATTTTACGTTTTATTATTTAATTTGAGTTACTATTGATCAAGCAGTTCTGTTTTTGTTTGTGGAAGGTAATCAGTAATATTATATAATGAAACAGAAACCATTACGAATGAATTTACGAATAAATAAATATTTATAATAGGAACTATATAAACGCCTGTAATTGTACTCGTGCTGAAATTTTCATTTGCAAATCTTCCAAAAAGCAATCTTCCCTGAAATTTGGCTTCCTTTTTATTTCTAGCGGAATCGCAGTGATATTGTGACACATTCGTACGTGCATATCTCGGTTCATCTTCCTCTCTCCGTTCTGCCTAATTCGGGGTTACTCCCTGTGTGTCGATGAAATTTGAAAGGGGGTTGATGATGCCTGATGTTTATACCTGCAAAATTAAAATGCTAATAGTTCAAAAATAATAAAACAAAAATAAATTTATTTTGGTGACAGTCTCCTTTTATGGATTATAGTATTTTTTAATTATAGACATTCAAATTTGTGATATTGTTTTATTACATTACGTGGCACAACATTTCACAAATCGATGTCTGCTTTATCAGGTACATCAGCTTATCTTCATTTATTTTTAACCTCTTTCAGGCTAAAATCATCATTGAGCATTGTTTAATTACAATAATATTGAATTATATACCTAATAATAATAATAATAATAATAATAATAATAATAATAATAATAATATCACATAAAACTTTATTTATAAAATAAAACAAAACTGTAATTCCAATGTTCAATGTAATTTATTTCCTTCTGCGTATAATTCAATCTTAATAAAATTAAAAAAAATTATCAATACTGAAATTAGCCTGCAAAATGGTTTAAAAAATTAAGGTAACTAGATGTACCTATTGAAGCAGACACATCGGTCAGTAAAACGTTGTGACATGTAATGTAATAATACAATATTACGAATTTAAATGTCTATATTTAAAAGATGCCATAAAACTAACTAACCGTTTACTCAAAACTTTCGTTCATATTTTTTGTCTAATAGACCGCCTGAAATGACTTTGAACAACATTGTGGCCACTGAAGTCGGCCTAGCAGGTCCTTGGGTTCAAGACCCGACGGTGGGATATTTTCAAACTAGCTACATTTGGGTCGAATTTAAACACTGTTTGAAAGAGATTTCCATCGGCTAGCTACTCTGATCGGTAATTTTTCGTGGTTGTTACGTTCAAAACAAAGCAAGCGTCATAGCACTGTCGCAACAAGCAAGCCTCAAATCTCGCGTGATATTTCTTTCTTCATCCTTGACCCTTCCTCTTCACACACACACACACACACACACACACACACACACACACACACACACACACACACACACACTTTCATGCACCACACATACCACACTTCGGAGGCCAGTCGGTTCCTTAGGCCTTCCCCCAGCTGAATAGATGCCCCACTGGCGGAGGTACTTGGAAAGGAGAACTCTCCGCTAGCCGAACTGTAGGTCAGCGCTGGATCCCTATTTCACGTGGAAACAAAGACGGCCATCTCACGAGATATAACATTCACTACATTTAAAGACACTAATGATCATAGAAGTTGACTCGTCCGGAAATACGAACTAATCTATCATATTTCGTCTTATTGATATCTTACGTCATTTAGGTGCAATTATATCTGTTTTGATTATGTTGTTTCCGGTGCATTATAAAAAAAATGAAGGATGTCGATGAAGGGAGCTTATGTTTTAAAAGGAGTCAATGCGGGAAAAGTGTTGGGGAGTCTGGCTGGTCGATGCGGTGCGGCGCGGCGAGCGATCGGCTGAGGACGGAACGGCGGCGGCGGCGGCGGCGGCGGCGGCGGCGGCGGCGGCGGCGGCGGCGGCGGCGGCGGCGCCGGGCGCGCGCTCGCGGGACCCGTCTCGGTGCAGCGGAGGCATCAGCGGCGTTCCCACGTCTACTCACGCCGCCCGGCCACGGCCCCAGCCCCTGCCCGGCCCGGAGGACCTGTTCGACGGGCCCGCGCCGCCTGCGCCGCCCGCGCCGCGCCGCGCCGCGTCAGCTCACGGAAGCGCCTCTCATCCACGCAGCCGCTGCGGACCCCTTCAGTGTTGTCGGGCCGCATGCACCTACAAGCAGAATCAGCAGTTGCTTATTCTCCGATTGAAGGTGGTGTCCTTTCAAGGTCACGAGCTGGTAGGTGAGGGGACACTTATCATTCAATCGGGGGCTTCAATACGAAAATTTTGAGTCACAACGAAGCTCCCGATTGGATGACAGTGTCCTCCTCTCCTTCCAGCTTTTCATCTTGAAGGGATTCAACATTTAAATCGGAATATAGGGGTCCCCATTCTTGGGAGACCCGTGTCCCGAAAACAAAATTCATAAAGTATTTAAAAAATTGTCAAAATGTGTTTGTATCTGTAAAAGGTTTTTAGTAAACTGATGGAATGGAAGTGGGAAGCAACGCAATATTGTGTTTGGGAGCCCCGCAATACTAATATCCAGCGCTGAGTAGTGCCATATTCGGGTCTAAGAATTCACTTTCTTCGGGCCTAAGAAATATTGTTCCTAATCCAGTAGCGCCTCGTGCATACGTACTTCGGTTGTTTAACCCTCAGCAAAATAAGTATCATAGGTTAGGAATACATATTTTTCATTTATTGACATTCAATAATCGAGATATTGCAACAATATGAAATCATTTTGCAATCAAAGCGCGCCCGACGAACGCTCTCTCTGGCGTCTAGTTGCAAGCCAAGCAGTCACCGATGTGACGTCACGCTCTGATGGTCGTGTAACGTTACGAAGCACATACCATTCAACTGCCCGTATGTATCAACATTGCGAGTACTGGGTCATTCTCCTAGCGTTTTAGTAGCGCAACGATACATAGAAAGCGCCACGTTGTAATAAGCTGGAGACCTCAGCGTCCGCTGTCCCAGAGGTTCTCAAGGAATATCACTGCATTCGGAATTCACGGAAATCGGAATTCCGGAATTCGAAATCACGGATTTCGTCAAAATATCACTGCATAAACGTTCCTTAATTTTAGTTTTTAAAAGTAAAAAAATGCAGTAACTTTTTAATGATATTGAACACATTATTTAGGATGTTTTGCAAATTTATTTTCATTTGATGTTAAGTGTATAACTTTAAAATGTGCATTTAAAGTGTGTAGTTTCTTTGTGGACTTTTGCGATTTTGGAAAATTTATAGATTTCAACGAAAATGAGGGTTGAAACATTTTAAACATTCTTTACGCTATTCGAAGAAAAAGGTTGATTAAAATATTTTGGACAATTTTTTAAGAACATTTTAATATGTTGCTTCTTGTAAAGCACCCTCAAACCTCCAAGTGTCCCTTTCAAACTCGCAGGACCTCGAGTGCGTTTATATAGATGAAGGAATATTAATTTTACAGATAATCGTCTGATTGATTTAGGCGCTAGCGTTGACCACAGACGGACGGATGGAGGAAAGTGACGTTTTACCGTCCAATAGTTTTTCGGTATCGAGGCTCCACAAAAGTGGATTATGACTACAACACCTGTTAGAAAAGTCATTTACTACACATGGGAACAAGATTAATTCCTTTTGCGTTTCCAGGGCCCCACAATATTTTTCTTTCTCAAAATCGCCGATACGTTCAATACAATACTCATTACTAAGTTAGTACGTAGAAAGGCGTAAAAGTAAAATACGTGAAGACTCGTTTTTTCAAACGATTTAAAAAAATGTAAGGTAGTTGATAATACAGGCGTTGGAGATCGTTATGGATGATCATTTTCATTTTCAGAAATTGATTATATTCTGAAAAGTCGAAACGATTATTCCCAGTTTGTTTTGCTTAGGTGTTCATTGGCCCATGTTTAAATGATGGTTACGATAGTTAACTGTAGATATTGACTTCCTGACGGGGTGTGCAAGAACGGTAACTAATCCCTATTTGACAATTGGCTGCGTTCCCGCTGCTTCCCACAGGATTACGAGGTCCCTGGGACGTGTACACATGCATTTGACCCGTGGGAGGAATTACTGTCGAACGGGTTGGCTATCAGAATTAACAGCGCAAGCGAGAATTGAGCGCTCCATTTGGTGGGAAATCCGTGCGTTTAATCATTTGCTAGTGGAAACTACCGTCGACCCACATTTCGAAATATCACACTTCTGATTTCACTCCCCACGTTCATTTTCATGCAGTCTTTTCCGAGTTTTTGTAATTATCGAATTACTGCTTATATCTTAATACGCAAATATATTCTCATTTTTTCAATAGTAATTATATTTATCTAAGACAATTAGTACAGCAAATTAATAAGACTAATTATTTTAAATTTATTCCAGTTTCTTCAAGTTGATTGGTTGGTTAGTGATTCCGGGCGCGTCAACAGCTTTGTCCATTAGTCCCGTAAGTGTTGTGCGTGTTTTTTCCTCGGGAGATGGAGGTGATCTTCCCCCGCTGGATGGCAGGATTCGGCGCCGACCTACCACCGGCTAGTGGAATTTTCCCCTAACCAGGACTCTCCCACCAGCGAGGCACCGCCTCAGCCGGGTCAAGCTCTAAGCCCCTGACCGGTCTCCCGGAATGTATGGTAGTGTAGTGCATTTTAGTGTACGTGTGTGTGTGTAATGGGAAAGGATAGGTCAAGGAAGAGGAAGGAAAGATCGCGCGCGGGTCGTGGCCCGTTTGTTAGGGTACTGCTCCGGCATTCGCCTGGTGTTGATCGTAGAAACCGCGGAAAACTACCGATCAAAGCAGCCGGACGCTAAAATTATCCTCCAGACAGCGACTGAATTCGACGTAGCTGAAAAGCTAGTGTCGAAAATCCTGCCAGCGTCAGGACTTGAATCTAGGACTTCCTGGTCAGAGGCTCTGGAATGACATCTGCTGATGCACTGAGCTACCGCGCCCACTCAGTTTATTTAAGATTTAAAAGTGTATGTAATTGTGATAATTATATTTAATGACCAATTAATTGAATTATCGATTCACAACTGCAGCTCATTTTGTTCTTTCTCCTCGAATCGCACATGAGCTTTCTCCCATAGATGAAGTTTTAGAAACTGTGCAACAATTACGCTAATGAAGACGTTGAAGTGAAAGGCAAAAATTTCAGTCTAACAGTTAACGAGGCTAGAAGAAAATGTAAACTCATGTCTCCACAGAAAGTCAAGTACTCGCCTACTAGAAGATTTATGGAATTAAGAGTTTATAGAATGAGGGTATGAGGTTGTTCAAATGTAAATAAACAATGATATCATTTTCAATCATGATTAAAAGATATTGAGAGTGAGTTGTCAATGTGAGTGAAAAATGGAAGAGATTGCATGAGTATTGTTGCAGGAGCGTGGGTCTTCGTGGGGCTGTTCAGTTAAGGAAATTAATGGTATTACATCATCAATAGTTAATGGATTACCATGTAAATATGTTTTTATAGGTGCAAGACTCCTTCATTCAGTCAATGTTTTTAGGGTGTCCATGACATTCTGAATGAATTAAAATAAATATATATTAATGTAATTATTTTACATATTTTCACGTATTTGCGTATAATTACACATTTGTAAATATTTTCCCCATTAACGCATATTTCGTACATATTTAGTTACAATTTAATATATTTATACGCCGTAATGGAATATATCAGATACGAATTTGTAAATGAATGTTCCAAAAATCGCCTAACTGTAAAACAAAGCGAAATAATATTGTGCTTCTATGACCACCGGGCTATCGCCGTGAATTGTCATACTTAACCCCTGCCTCTCGGAAATTGCGTATTCGGAATCAATGATGAACAGATATTTGCGAACTAGGAGAAATCGCTTTTTACTTGGCTGTTCGGGAGACGCCACGTCCTAGGCACATGTTTCAACGTACCGGCCGCCATTCTGCGGCCTTCCTCAGGGCGAAATGCGCGGGGATGGACTGCGTACGCCCGGCCAACCGGTTGGCGGGTGGTGAGGAACACCGATCAGTATAAAATCGTACACAGGCCATCTCCGCTCATTTCTCCTTGTGGAAGGTCGCAATGGCGGCCGGAACGTTGTCACCAGTGCCTTGTCCTAGGCACTGCGAACGAGTCTTGCGAACAAACTAGTAAATACTGATTCCGACTGCGGAAGCCCACACTGTCTTAGGGGTAATCGCAACCACGTGCTTCTTATGTTTCATAGAGCCCAACGACCGATATCATACAAACATTCCTTACAGGGCATTGTGTTATCGCGCTTCCTTCAACCCCACGAGAAATGTACACCTGTAATATAATGTACGGAAAATTCGAGACCTACTCATGAAATCCCTCCATCTCGCGCGAAAAGGGAACACTGCTTTGGAATGTGATGTAAACGATTTGTGGTTATTGTTTTCAATAAACAGAGTTCAATTACATTGTTGGTGTGAGAGGGTATTTACTTTTTTCGGGCGGCCCAGTGGCAGCTAATGCTCCCAGCACACGGGGGGTTGCGGCTCCATCGAATGACGGGAAGGAACTATCTCTCGATATCTTCCGCTCACTCATTCTCGGCCAGTTCACTCAATCACGACCGTTCACGACGTTCGCAAGACTACCGGCCCGTGTGAAAGAATAGACCCAGAAAGAGGGGATTTCTTCCAGAACGCTCGACTTTACACCAACGACTCATGAAATGTACATTTTGAGTTAGTGCATCTCGTTAGTGAAGAACACTTATTACGCGGGTGTTGGCGAGAGTGCTTCGCCGATGGGACGTGAGATCTGGTGCTGACCTACGTCGTCTTGTGAGGACTTCCCCTTCCTGGTTCCTCCACCTAAGAGGCCCCGCCCAGCCGGTTTTGAATGATTAGTGATTCCAAGCGCGTCAACAGCGAAGGTCATTGGTCCCGTAAGTGTAGTTTATGTTTTTCCCTCGGCAGATGGCGGTGATCTTTTCCCGCTTGATGGTTAGATCCGGCACCGACTACCATCAGCTAGCGGAGTGTTCGCCAATTAGATATCTCCTACCCAGCGGGGCACCGCCCCAGCCGGGACAAGCTCCTGACCGATCGATCTCCCGGCATGTGTGGAAGTGTAGTGCATGTTAGTGTGTGTGTGTAATTAAGTAAGTAAGTGGTAAGGATAGGACAAGAAGGAGGAAGGAAACATCGCGCGCGGTGCGTGGTCCGTTTGTTAGCGTACTGCTCCGACATTCGCCTGGTAATAATTAGAGAAACCATGGAAAACTACCGATCAGGGAAGCCGGGTGCTAGAAGTCTGCTCCAAACAGCGTCTGAACTCGACCTAGCAATGTAGCTAATGTCGAAAATCCTGCCACCGTCGGGAACCGAACCTTCGACCTTCCGGCCTAGAGCATTGCAATGACATCAATTGATACTCTGCGCCACCTCTCCTGGTCTCCCGTCCGGATCACGCTCTAAGCTCAGAAACTGGTCATCCGCTATATGTGTTAGTGAGTTCATGCAAGTGTAAGTGTGTATATATAGGAGGAGAGGAGAATAATAGGGATCGCGCGTCCGTAACCCGATACTGATCCGACAATCGTCTGGTGTTGATCGGAGAAACCACGAAACACTACGGATCAGAGCAACCGGCCGTTAGAATTATCCTGCAGATAGCGGCTGAATTCTACCTAGCTATCCAGCTAGGTCGAACAACTATTACTAGGCAACAGTTGTTGCCCCAGGCTATCTCGGAATGGATGAATGTGAATGTTCGTTGGAGGTCTGCCTCCGTTCTCTGCAGCGGACGCGATGTGACGTGTGGGCCTTGCGCCTGCCCAAGTGCAGGTGCGTGGGTGGGAAGAAAAGGGTGCGTGTGCGAGGAAGCGGCGGTGTGTCGTGCGGGCAATTTGTCACGGCGCGGCGCCAGAAAATGTGTGTGCTTAAGGTGAGTCTCTCAGTCGTTTTACGTCCCTGCTCCTCTAATGACAAGGGGTGTTCAGGCGAGTGTGACACACACACGAGTTAGCACAGGTGGCAATGTTTCTTATTCGACGAGGGTGTGCAGATTTTTTCTAGACTGCATTGTCTTCTTTCATGTTTTACACGACAGTTAATGGCAGGTAGGTGTTTCGGACTACGGTTTTCTGAATTGTCAAAACATATTAATGAAGCCCTTTTTGTTGTTCGAATTATCAGGTTTTTCTTCTTTCTGTATTACATAACAACGTCGCAGAGTGGCGTAAATAACAACTAGAAGGAAGACCAATGATATGCTTGCACAAAATGTAAAGAAATTGCTTGTTAAAATGTTGAAGTTCGCTTCAATTTTCTACTATTTATCTATTTTACTTTGTTCACAGAATAGAAAACTCATCTGCTGAAAACATAATGTCCACTACCGACCGTTCCGATAATAGTTTAGCGAACAGTCAAATCTCAGTCAAACATTTACAAAATAGTGTTGTTCCAAAGCATATGGACGAAAATATGATACAATCGTCCTTCAATCATCTTGTGCTCTTCTTCTTTTAGCTATCGGAACGATTGTACAGCTTTGGCGCGTAGTACTTTCTCAACCTATGCATCGCTTATGCTGTCTCCAACACAATATACGAACTAGCATGGCATTTGAAATTACCAAAGAAACTATTCTTCGTCTTCAATTTGCAGTTATCAAGCGACGTACATATACATTTCAACAAATAATCATGTTTGAAATTTATCTTGTACTGTTTAAAAATCTATTTTTATTTTAAGAAGCTCACTCAATATTGTTGTAAGTAGGCTTGTTTTGTACAGCAAATGACGCCATTTATCGAAACACGATAACCAATTAGGCCTAATATGGAGTGATACCGCTCGGGAATACAGTAAAACGCTGTGTTATCGGTATGATCAGACTAGAAGTACTACATCGTGAGTCTACGAGCTACTATCTACATCGTCAAGGGCCCTTAGCTTGACATGCCTACTATAGAAGAAAAATAACAATAGCAAAACCAAAAATAATATAATAATAAATACAATAATATTAATAAATAATACAAATATAATGATTACAACTCGTTTAAGAACAAAACTATTTTAATAATATGGCACGTTTATTTTATTACTACTATAATAATAATAATAATAATAATAATAATAATAATAATAATAATAATAATAATAATAATAATAATAATAATAATAACAACAACAACATTAATAAAAGCGGCGTAGGGAATTGGCAATCCCATCGCCTGCAGTGCCCAGCTGGAGGTTGGGGGCTGCGCAATGAGCCCGGTTTCTTCTACCTGCAAAGGGGCACTGCCCACTGTCCTAACCTAGACATCCTCCCTTTCATATTCAGCAGGAGTAAGTGGGTGGATTGAGTAGCTCACTGTCTTCCATAACCTAAACCCCAGCCATTGTCCATCTGGAAAGGTTTTCGAACCCTTTTTTTCATTTCCCATTTTTACCCTCGTTTCCTAAAATCCAACCCTACATCAGAGCACACGTCATCTTAAGACACGTCGAAGTGGGGTTGTCGATGAAAAACGGCAACCAGAGCAATGGCAAATACCCATAGAATTGTGGAAACACGTTCAAAATATCGCAAGGTCTCGCCAAGCGCCGGTGCCTGGGAAGTGGAGGATCGGCGATGTTTACGACAGCATGCAAGCCGCCGATGGCAGAAAATTGATGAGGCGGACCTCTAGCTCTAAAATAGATACAGCCCTACTTCAACCAGAACAACCGAACGTAGAGTATGTAGAGGCCAGCACATCTAGTATCACTCTATCTGCTGGCTCGTCTGCTTACAGGCTGGAGGAACTCGTAGAGATTGGAAAGACTACCGAATAAAATGGATGCGAGAAATGGATATTGGAGGTATGTGAATAGTTTATCGTATCAGTTGGTGTCACGGAATTCCACTTTCAGGATACAGACATCACTAATGCACATCCAGAAATTAACATAACCGAACAAAATTTGGTGGTTAGAACGAATATTATTATTAAGAATGGCTGTCTGACACCAACAAATAGTAAAACATACGTCGAAAAATTAGGCATGAAGCAAAAGTATCCGAGAAAAACGGAAACAGTGTGGTCCGACGATATTTCTTGTGTGATGTCGGCGGGTACTGATACCGAAAGCCTTCAAATGATTTCAGACAACGATAACTCTACAAAAGATCACGAACAAAACTCAGCGTCTCAGAAATTTCAGTCTTCTCGAATTTTCTTGCAAGTCAGAACCTTCAGATAGACCAAGCATTCCTGTCCTTAACAACATTAGGAAGGCTTTACCTTTACAGAAAAAAGTAAATGAAGTTTTGGAGGAATATCTAAAAGATACTCATGACTTGACAGAAATACATCTCGCAATGTACTACGCAGCAGTGACTGCCATTGTTTTAAAGGGACAATAAATCGTCGAACACATTCTTCAGAAAGAAGATCATGAGGAAAAGATACCATCTTGAAAGATGACACTTTAGAAAAAAACTGCGTGCAAAAGTATTACCATTTACAGAATATTTGAACAACAATCATTGGAAAAAAGTTGTCATGATTTAATGAACATTGCAAGAATATCTGCAATTAATCTAACAGACCCAGAGGTTTATCAGTATCTTCTTAACATTCGAGATACATTAACGCAAAAGTTTCAAGCTAAAGGAGCAAGGCTCAGAGAGGACAATGAATTAGCCAAGAGAAAATAACAAAACTTGGATTTCCACAAAAACAGAAAGACATTCTTTAAGGAACTTGAACTGCGTTCACAGTGTGGAAATAGAGAAAATAACATCACCGTAGATGTCAAAGAGGTCTGTAAATTTTGGAGTACGTTGTGGATGGAACGAGACCGATATCAACATGATGCAAACTGGACGAAGAACATTGAAACAAAGCAGATAGAAAGAATGCCAATGGAAATGAGGGGATTTACAGCTGAAGATATCGCAAAGGTAGTAAGAAGGAAGAATAACTGGAAAGTACTAAGTCCCGTTAAAATACAGAATTTAGGCTGAAACATCTAATGCCCCACCTGAAGCTATTTCAAGATGTTTCTCTGAAACACTAGTCGATCTAGACAAAAATTATCTTTCTAACTGAAGGGAATACATATGTATACACATATGTGCAAGAAGGGGAATCTTCGAAGCTCGAAAACTATTGGCGAGCCACATGTTCATCGGTAGTACACAAGTTGTTCACTGCTTTGATAAATGTAGACATACACAAACACTGCAAAAGCCAATCGCGTTGAGATGATCGCAAGAACCAATCGAAAGAACAAAAGGGATGTGTCCATCGAACCCTGGACTACAAACAGCAACTTACCATCAACGCTATAATACGGAAGCAGGTGCAAACTGAGAAGCGAAATCTACATGTATGCTACCTATATTACACTAAAGGATATGATTCAGCTCCTTAGACTGGCTATTGAAAGTTCTTGAAATTTACAAGATATCCCCGGAAATTATTGTGCATGAATTCGATGATGAAGACGGGGAGAACAAACCTTCAGAATGAAAACAGTAAAATTGCATACGTTAATATTAGATGAGGAATATTCTAAGGAGATTACCTCTCGTCAATGTGGTTTTGTTTGTGTATCTTTGTGTATCTTTTTTTGTAACACCACAATAAACGTTCCAAATACACAAGATCAACTACATTCTTGAAGGGAAAATTCTACACGGAAAGTTCCCCAATCTTCTGGAAGAACAACATATTCACAAAGCTGCGTCACTGCATTGAATAATAAGTGGATATTTGTACCCAAAGATTGAAGGGTTTGTAATGGCTATCCAAAATATGGTTTTCCGTGTTTTTTCTGATCCACACTAGGCGAATGTTAGAGCAGTCACGGACCGCGCGTAATATCTCTTCCTTGTTCTTTGCTCCCTCTTACACACACTCACATGTACTACACCACCACACATCGGGAGATTGATTCAGGAGTTTCGAGCTTTTCTCGGCTGGGGGCTTGCTACGCTGGTGGGAGATACCTGGTTGAGGAAACTCCCCATAAGCCGACGTACGTCGGCGCCGGATCTCGCCAGTCAGCGGGGAACCGCCACCTCCAGCGATAAAAAATACGCAATACACTTCCGGGACTAATGATCTGAGCAGTTGACGCGTCCAGAATCACTAATCAATCAATCACTCAATGGAACTGAACAAATACCAGCCATCCATCCCGGAGCTTCTTCCCGAGCAAGCCTCCCGGCGCAGCGCCTGCCGCTGCAGAGCTGCCCTCGTGAGCTGCGTGAGAGCTCTTCCGGCGCTTCTGGTTTTCGGGGCGGCGCGGCGCGGGCCGATTACGTCGCGCTCACACGCGGCGGCCGCCGCCATCGCCGCCAGTGGACCGGCGCCGCCGCTGCCAAAATCGGCGGCTGCGCCCCCGGGGCCACGGCCCCCTGAGAACCCTGCGATGCGCACTTTCCCTGTTCTTTTGTGGGGACTGCTGCGTCCGGTCAAACCCGCTCCGCGCTGCCCTCGCCGCGCCCGCCCGGACTCCCTCGCGCGCAGGTGCAGGGTAGACGCAGGCGGCCTCCGCGGGCGCGGGCTTCCTCCATCGTTGATGTTACGTAACTGATTACTGCTTCCTCTTGTGAGTACGTGATTAGTAGTTTGTATTGAATCAATTGGATTTATTCATTGATTGTGATTCGAGGCGCGTCAACTGCTAAGGTCATCAGTCACGTAAGTGTAGTACATGCATATTTTCACGTGGGAGATGGCGGTGATCTTTTCCCGCTGGATTGTGAGATCCCGTGCCGGCCTACGTCGCCTTCCGGGGTTTTCCGCAACCAGGTATCTCCCACCCGCGGGTCACCATCCCAGCAGGGACACGTTCTGAGGTCCCGACTGGTCATCCGTCACGTGTAGTAGGTGTGTATGCGTAAGGGGTAAGGCTAGGACAAGGAATAGGAAGGAAAGATCGCGCGCAGTCAGTGTCCCGTTTGTTTGAGTACTGCCCCTACTGATCCGGCATTCGCGTTTCGTTGATCGGAGAAACCACGGAAAACTGACGATCACAGCAGCCGGCCGCTAGAATTCCCCTCCAGAAGCCGCTGAATTCTACCGAGCGTTCTAGCTAGTGTCGAAAATTCAGACACCGTCGGGACTGGAACCCTGGGACCTTCCGATCAGAGGCACAGCAGAGACGTTGATTTATGCCATTTGAACCACCTGAAACGGTTTGAATCAATTGGAATTTCAGCTAACGTCTTAGGATACTATCCTCCTGCATTTTTGTCATAATTCATCTTCATAATCACATGGAATGAATTTAATATTATTTTGGTGCCGAGTTTACGTACAGAGCTCAATTATTCTTGGGGATGGACACATCTGGGGGGGGGGGACTGGGAAGACAGTTGGTTCTGAGATTTACTCCGTTGGATGTCATGTATCACGTATTCGTTGTAGTTCTTTTACCAGAAATATTAATAATATGTGAATATCTCAAATGGATTTTATTTTGACATGATTATGAATTAATAATATAATCATATCAAAATAAAATCTATTTGAGGCTATGCAAAACAAATGTGTTGAATTTACTTGGATATATATTCAATCGCCTCTAGCAAAGAGGCGCTCCAAAAACATGCCCCAATGCAAATGCACTCATTATGCAAAAAAATATTAACATTAAGTTGAACTAATCAAAAAATTCTTAGCAAGAAATAATATTAACATTTTAGATTTGTCTGATTTTTTTCATATTTTGCTTTATCTTAGCAATGCTGACATTACGCCTTAATTGGTTTACTTTTATCCATTAATATATCGACCAATACGATCAATGAGGAATGGTTTATTATTACAACGAGAACATAGGAACATTCAAATACAAACGAGAAATTACTTGAATGACCATATCCAAGTGAAGGAATCTAATGCCATTCATGATCATTATAAGTACACAGCTACCCAAACAATTTCTTTCCAGAGTTTCTGTGCCATAATTTGAAATCGTAGAATTTAATTTCTCTCTTGGAACTTCCGCAGAGAACCGCCTCCATTGCGCGTATGACGCTTCCCAGGCTGCCTGCGGCCGGGCGCCATCGCGTGCTCGGACACGGCGTCCGGCCCATTGCGCCCGCCGCGCCGCCGTCCTCTGTCCAGGGGCTCCCAAGGGAACGCGGCGCGCATGTGGGAGCGGCCGGCCGGCGGGCGCGGCGCGGGGGCGGGCGGAATCCGCTGCTTCGGGCGGCGTCGCGGGCGGTGCGCGCCCTAACGACGCCCCGCCGGGCGGTTAACCCCGCTGATGACCGCCCCGTGCGCTACCGGCTGTGGCGACGCCGTCGCGTCGCGTCGCCGGGCGTCGCCGGCCGGGGGCAGCCACCGCGACGCGGCGCGGGGCGGGGGCGACCTTCGGCGGCGGGCGGTCGCCTCGGACGGGCATTTAAAGGGGCGCACAACAACAACAAAAATTGTCAATGGCGGTGCTTGTAAATAACTCGCCGTACACCACGGTGACTGTGAAAAAAAGATTTTTTCCCGGTAACCAAAGCGGCAGAGGTGGTTCAGGGTGTCAACTAATGTCACTACAGTGCTCTGACCGGGAGAGCCTAGTGTTCGAGTCCCTACGGTGGCAAGATTATCGGCATTAGCTTGATAGCTTGGTTGAATTCAGTAGCTGTCTATAGGAGAATTCTACCGGCCGGCTGGTATGATCAGAATTTTTCCGTGGTTCCTCCGATCAACACCAGGTGAATGCCGGAGCAGTACCCTAAAAAACGGGCCACGGACCGCGCGCGATCTGGCCCGAACTCATTTGAGTGTAAGGTCTAAGCCGCTACCTAGGGTAGCGACTTAGACCGCTTTGCAAGGTGGAAGTTTGGTCTGTGAACCGAAGCCGCAACTCAAATCGGCCCACATCCCTACATTTGAGATAATTCTAGAAACTCCGAATTCAATAATCGTGGTGTTGAAAGAGATAAAGTTAGAATTGCGGTTAAAATAATCTTAATGATTCTTCAAACATCTGTGACACAATGGTGACCGACTCACTCTCTAAGCAATTGTCGATGATTGATGTAATTTTTACTGTTGTGTTGACATGTGATGTTGAAGTGAAGCTTTGATGGAGGAGATGCTGCCAAGGTTTGAGAGCCAATACCATCATAACACAACTAATGGCAGCGAGAACAAAGGCATATACGAAAGCATATATATAGTGGCAACGGAAACACAAGGCCTGCCCCCTCCAGCCGCTCCACTGGCTGAGGTGGCTCAAGACATCAACTGATGTCACTCCAGTGCCTTTGACCAGGAGGTCCTAGGGTGCGCGGCCCGACGGTGGGAGGACTACACACACTAGGTCGAATTCAGTCTCTGTCTACAGGAGAATTCTAGCGGCCCGCTGCTCTGATCGGTAGTTTTCCATGGTTTTCTCCGATCAACACCAGGCGAATGCCGGAACAGTACCCTAACGAACGGGCCGCGGACCGCGCGCGATCTTTCCTACCTCTTCCTTGTCCTTTCGTCTCCTCTTAAACACGCTTTCACTAATATGTACTACGCTAACACACATGCCGGAAGATCGGTCGGGAGCCTAAAGCTTATCCGGGTTGGGGCGGTGCCCCACCCCAACCGGTGTTGGGAGATACCTTGTTGGGACCCCCCTCCCGCGTAGCTGACTCCGAATTTCGCCATCCAACGAGGGAACAACACAGCAACCGTCCGAGAGAAAAACATGCAGTACACTTATGGGACTAATGATCGACGCTGTTGACGCACCTGGAATCACTAACAATCAATCAATCAATCAATCAGTCCTGCCGCTGCGCGCCGATTGTGATTGTGCGAATGGCAGTGATGACGGCGGAGACGCGCGGTCAACGGTGGCGGGCGTTCCCACGCGGCGCCGGGGCGGCTGGCGGGGGCGGCGGGGCGGCGTGGCGGCGGGGCGGCGGGGACGGTGGGGCGGCGGGGGCGGCGGCCGTGGCCGCGGGCGTGCTCGGGACCCGGGGGCGGGCGATCCGTCACGGCTGCCCCCGGCCGGCCGCCCGGCCTCCGCCCGGCCTCCGCCCGGCCGCCGAGCCGCGTCCACCCGCCAGCCAGTCGCCTTCAACAGCACACGGCGAACGAGTTTATTCGCATCGCGATTGACCGGAGTTCCTGGCTATCTCAAACCATCTGGAGAGTGGTAGGCGAGGCATTACACGGAGAAATGCTTTGGTTTGGAACCCCGCTCAATGTATGAGTTCATTTTCTTGTATCCGGATATTATAATGTCCTTATTTGCCACTTCTCTAGGCAATCTCGCTAAACTGAACCCAGGTTGGCCAACGTATCTTGTATAAGTAATGAATATGTGCCCCTAATGCTGCTTTATATGCATAAAGGCACGCTAGTTTTTATGTATAAATGATGAACTACTTGGAAATATCTTTTTCGCTTTGCAATACGCGTTATCACATTAATTTTCTTAAATATGTAATACTACCCGGAATTGCTCGAAATGAACCGAAATGCTCGAAATGAACCAGTTTTGCTTTAAGGAATGTTTCAGTGCAATTAGTACGTGTCAGAAAATTAGAAACCGAGATGAGCCATTTCATATCAGAAGATTAGATATAAAAATATTTTAGATGTAAGATATAAATCAATGAAGAGAAAACTAAAACTGACCATGGAAGGCAAAGTGTGTGTATTCCTGCTTTTAGATGTAAATAAATACGTAATACAAATTTTCAGAGGTATTCGCAATCACTTATTGAATATGAAAGGACATTTTAATGTTTGTTTACATTTAGTGTCAGCAGATGAATTAAAAGGAATGAACTTATGAGAAAACTATGTATTTTTGGAAATATACCGCCAAATAGAAATACGGTTGTATAAGAGTTGTGATTGTATTGTCGAAACAAAAGAAGCACAATTCGGGCGGAAAAGTGCTGCCCGCAATAAAAGGCTCGCGGGAGAAAATGAGAAGACCCTCGTGGACGGCAGATGTAAAGAGGCAACGGTGTACATCTTGAACTTCACTTGCAGAAGTGATTAGAGAGTAGTCAATTAATAAGAATTCGGACAGGCCGTTAGGAAATTATATAAGAAAAAAGTAAGAAAGAAGGGCGTAAGTCGTGATAGCACAAGTGTGAAGGAGATGAAATAGAACGGGCACGCAATGTGACATCGGCAGAGCAGTGCAGCATAAGGAAAATTTAAAGGATTTTAAAAAATATTTTTAAGTCAATCAAATTTTGTCCCTAGCGTAGTAAATAATCATTATTTTAAAAATAATAAATCGAATGATTCAGCAAGGCCTTGCGTGATACTGTAATCAGTGTATAAATGGATGATTGATAATTTGGATTCGAAGGTGTGAACGAGAATATTGTTTCAATTCTTGGATAAATTGATAGGTATTTGTTTTTCGTTTATTTTACGATATAAGATATGTGTATTTCATGTTTATGGGCTAAATTTAGATGTTTACAGCAAGTTCAATAGCTAAAGAACTTTATATTTAATTAATCTAAATGAAGTAGCTGTGAATTGTTACGTAATGTTCCAATAATAAATTGTTACAATGCATATTGCCTTATCGGAAAATAATATGACTGTGTTTCATTACCTATTAAGAAATTCACATCTGAAACCTTGAATAGGCGTGCCTTTCACCAGCTCATAAATAATAATAATAATAATAATAATAATAATAATAATAATAATAATAATAATAATAATAATAATAATAATAATAATAATAAACTAATAAACTTTCTATGATTGTGAATGTGTTTTTCCTAGAAGATAAGTAATTTGGGAGCTAGCCGAGAAGAGAAAAAACATAAGTGGGGCAAGAATAACCAAACATAGATATCCAAAAAAACGTATAATACTCTTGATAAGCGTAAATAAGCTGATTTGATAAGATTTTTTTTATTTTGGGAAACATTTAATAAATATCTCAATGTAGAGATTATTTTTTTCACCGGAGCAGGAAGAGTGAAGTCAGGAACAAAAATACGTTAGACGTTGTAAACACCATGAAAGTTTAAGAATATAAAAATTGCGTATTATTTGGTCTCTCTGAGATTCCTCGTGCGGAGACATTTTGAAAGTGTGGCTTCCGCTGTGTACTCAATGAACGTGTATCTGTAGCCACTTTTAATTTAGATCAATCAAATTCCACTTTCAAGCGCTTCTTTGGTGGTTGCCTTGAACTGTGCCATCTCCTCTCGTGATCAGGAACCATCTTTATTGCACTCACAGTGCATCAAGTAGAGCTTAAAATAGAAGTATAATGGATTGAGGGTCGCATCTCTAGCTCTCTTGCAATTGTGCAGACATCTTCTGCAAGTAAATAAGAGAAATAAACGCCTCTTGAAAAGTAGGCCTCGCGTAGGTGTCTTCACGTTTGCTTATAGAGGCTCTTCCAGTCTTGCGGTATGAGGTCGCTGGTTTCGGGGTCAGAAGTGTTGCGTGAATGTAGGAAGGTTGGACAGATGTCTGTGTCCGACTTAAGAGTTCCTGCGGAGAAGCTGTGTAAACGGTTTGAAAGTCCCATGTGGGATTGATGCTTCGATTGATATCAGTAAAACCTGTGAACATGATGGATAAGAGCGAAAATCTGTAGCTCATTTGTCATTGCACAATTTTTAATTCGTAGAGACGAATATTTTTTTCTCTTCTTTCTATCGAATTTTGACGAAAATGCTTGTTGCTAGGTTTTCTTAATTTTACTGAATACAGTATAAGAGTTTTGGTGTGTATTCTGAAGGTAAAGAAATCGTGAACCGATTGTACTTCCCTTCCATACACCGCAGTTAACTAATTAATTAAATAAACGTAACATTCAATATTTTTAAGAATCTCTCCAAATCCATGATTGGAAACTAATCACATCAGTATATTTATCAATTTAGCTCATTTTTGAGCTAGTGGAGCTTTTGAGCTATGAATTAGTATCTGAAAGCTGTTCACCACCTTACATTTCTATAACTTGATGTCATTTCATATATAACGTTGTTTTCATGATGCAATATGTCTCGTGTAAAAGCAACGTGATCATCGCAATAATTACATTGTGAGACAAGTAGCTTATTTATTGTTTTGGTGTAGACGCGTAACTTCGCTCGCGACGATTGCGCGGTTGCTTCTTTTGTTATGTTGAAGAAGTTAGCGCTCTATTTTCTTTGGAAATAAACCAGGCGGTTTCGTGGAAGAAGATCCATTCAAAACACACCGCAGGGATGTGCTCCAAAGTGCGGGAGGACAACCGCAGGCGGCGGTGCGGCCGTGCTCCTCTGGCTTCCTTCCATTCGCGAGGCCGAAATTCCCATCGCTCGTCGAAGGCGCGGCGCCTCGCGTATTTACAACGAGATCACAAAAAGAGGCTTCTTTGCTGCGTGGGTCCGAATCGTACATATTGCAGCCGGAATCTCAGCGGAACAGTTTCGCCGTTGCGAATTCAGGTCGTTTGTTTCTCGTTCTGTCACCCATCGGTCCTCAATTGTGGCGTCAAGGTTTCGTTCTAGGTTTGCTGGTTCTTAACGTCACTCCCTTTTAAATCGTAATCAAGGACGTAACCTTTCTGGAGAGGAAGCCTTGAGGGCTTATTACTCTCATAAAATAAGTACAATGTATTGTAAATATCATTAGAATAAAATAGTAACACGTTTGTAATATAAATCGTGCTTAAAACCTTTTTAAAATTTAGAAAGTAAATTCAAATGTGGCTGAGTAAAAAGTTTGTTTAGGGAAAGAGACTGTTCAGTGACCTTAAAGCTGTTGGTGTATACTATTACTAAAACTAACAGTTGCCTTTTATATAAAGAGATAAGTTGAAATTCATACATTTTTCCATTACAAAAGTTATTTAAAAAATCATGAAAATGATTTTATTGCATATTGTGCTGTCAGTAAGAATGTTTTTTAAAAGATGCAATTTTGTTAATGTTTCTAGATGATTGATAGAACAGCGCTGAAATCGACTTTCATTTTAATTTTTAATTTTGAGATTGGACAAGTACGTTAAGTAGTCGTGATACCACAAATTTCTCAGACATCGAGACATAAATACAATGTTTCTACACTGTTGTTCCCGAAGTATTTTTCGATTGAAGCTGACGTTTGAGTGTACAAAGTGAAAGAATATACCTAGAAAGAAAAGAAAATATGTCACAGATCGCAAATCTTGCTCATTAATTCAGTTCAATGTTTAATTCCCAAGTTTAATGTTTTTGCTCTCATTTCTAGATGCTCTACGTTTGAAGACTTAAATATTTAAAACAAAAATAATTCAATTTCTTTAAATTACTGTGAGATTTTTTAAAGAACAGGCTGAGCTCTCATTAGTTTATGTTAAGCGGGAAAATGAATCTTGAGATGTTCTCTGTTCAGGTTTGCTTGAAGAAAGTTTTGTTTCGAGTAGTTGTTCCTTCCCTCTTATGGAATTATTACGAAAAAATATTTTTGACTTAGTAAAGGAAGTGATAAGCGTGTGTTCTTGTGATACATTTGTTCTCGTACCAATTAGCTTATTAGTTTTCGTTGTATCTATGTAAAAAAATCGTTTGCTCGAGAAATCATACTGCATTTTTCATTCCAAATCCCCAAAAAGAAATATTTTATTTCAATCATATGTTGATATTACTACTCTATCTTTCAGAGAGAGAAAGTGAGAGAGAGTGAGAGAGAGTCTCTTTGAATTTCGCTTCCCACATCTATTGTCTTGAACGATGAAAAAAGAAAAATGTAGCGATAACACTACTCTTCGCTCTACATTCTGTAGATTGTGAACGATTTTGCACGGATTGATCCTAAGAAAGATTTGTTTCATGTGTCAGCTTTCGCAAACAGAGAAACGATTATATTCAAAACCTAATGTGGGTTGCTTTACGTTATTGCAAATTATTACTCAATTTTTATGCATTCTCTTAAAGAATTAATTATGGAAGTTTATGGAACCGTTGGAACCGTTAATAAGGCACGCACTTTTCAGAACGTGCTACGGGACTTAGATTGTCAGCTGTCAGGATATAATTCACGAAGGGGTTGTTCATTTGGACTGATATGCTTTCTTACTTCGCAACATCAAGGCATTTTTGAAAGTTTAATTAACTCAAGAAATTGCTTTTCTACCCGTTTACTGATGGCTATTGATTATTTTCAAACTCAAACTTCAGACATTTTAAAGAACGAATAGGAAGAATCTGATTATCAGAATTAATAATTTCATATTGAAAATTTCAAAAGATAACTAAGTAAATATCTTTTGTTCAACCCCCAACGACTCTGAATAGTTATTTGCGCTGACATTAAGAGATATCTTCAGAATCTCTTGGGATTTAGGCAAATACAGATTCCCTTGGAAATTTGAATTTACCAAGAAAATGGCATGCTGGTATCTGGCAAGATTTTCAAATCAACTATTTCTTCTCAGAGTATTTTTATATTTTAAACATAAAATAATAATAAATGTCTGAGAAACAGATGATCATAATTTCATGCATAATTAAAACATTAGTGTTTTTGAAAGGAAATTTTATATAATGTAATATAATATAATTAAATAATTCAACAATCCTATTTGATTTACATTTTCCCTTCCCATAAACAATTTACTTAATTCATTCCTGAAAAAAAAACTGTATATTCCCGAAAATTTGCAAGCCTTTATAATGTACGGGTTCTAGACTCGACTTTATGAGATCGTTTATTTAAGATGGCTCTAATAGTATGGAAGAACCAAGTATGAAGAATTATAGGAATCACAAACTAATGAAAATTCTGTGGGATGATTCAAGGTAAGGCGACATGAAATAAATTTTCTTCCGATGATAATTAAGTCGTATATTTTCCGTGCTCCCACACCAAATTCTAAACAATGGATCAACTCGCTCGCCTAAGGCCCCTCAATTTGAAGATACCGAGAATTTCCTTGAAGAATACTACAAATAAATTTAAATAATTTAAAATATATCTAAAGGAAAGACGTAAGGTTGACAAAAATATTGTTTTTCATGTAATTTATTACTTTTAATAAAATTCATTTCCTCTACAATAACATATGTAAAAATAGGTTTATCCAATTTAATTATCTGAAGGTCAAAGTTAATCAAACTGAGATCAGTTTCGTAATAAGTATTAGAATACAAGCCTACTATTAGCAACTATCGTCAGTTACTTAATACTAGTAGTAACGGTTAGAATACAAATGTTATAATAATAATATTATTATTATTGTTATTATTATTAATAATAATAATAATAGTGATGATGATGATGATGATGATGATGATAAGTAGCCTACAATGGAATTTTGACACAGTACCGTACAATATTCTAGCGTAACATCCATTCGTTATCAAACTTGGACTAATGATTTCATTTTATATTCTTCAATGCTGTATAATAAGATGTCTTACGATAGTTTCTTCGTAAATACATATTATATAGTTTCAACTCAAACTTTATTTATCAAATAGTTAACATGTTATTATAGTCTCTGCCTATTTCCAGGCTGTTTCTTATTCTCAATTGTTTTAAATTAATGAATTACATTGATGTTAAGTTCGATAAAACTATAATCGATAGTAAGTTACTATGTGGTCCAGGATCCTTTCAAAAGACAGGGTCTCTGGAAAACATGCAAAACCAGGAGAAATCAAGGAATTTCATTTCTCTGGAAAATTCAGGAATCTCGGAAAACACCACGTAATTTGATGAAGCATCTTTAAGTAGTCAAGAAAATTTTTAGAGGGTTATATAAATAGATATTATTTCTTAAAAAAAACTAGCTCAACAGAAAATATTGACTCAATTTTTATTTGTTGAGATTTTTTAAAAAGTTTGCTTTATAATGGTGAAATCAGAGAGCAGAAAAATTAGTATAAGGCTTGCTTTAAAATTAAAAAAGAACGCGTGAAATACTCTACAAAGCGTATCAGTGAAACATTTTTTGAAAAATTCCCTGGAAAACGGGGAAACGTCAGGGAAGTTTGTTCCAGGGCACGAGTGTCCTCCCTGAAAGGCTGCTCTGCGCTCAGCGACGTAATGGAAGGGGCGATCGGCCGCCCCGCGCGCCGAGTGGCGGGACGCGTGGGGGCGGCCGAGGGGAGCGCGCCGATGATGGCGTCTTCCCCGTGATTAAACGCGTCGAATTCTTTGGCGCGAGGGGGGAAAGGCAACGTGTAATAGAAATGAAATAACTCGCTTCGGGAATGTCGCCGGGAATTAACGGAGGAGATTAATTGAATCGGGCGGGCGGCGGACCCTCCGCGAATTCTTTCGAGATTTATGGCACTTGGAGATGAATTCCGCGGCGCGGCGGCGCGGGTGGCCTAGGCGCGACGCCGACGCGGCGCGGTTTGCCAGAAGAGCCTCCGAGCCCGGCTCCTGACACCGCGGACACGTTTTAGGGCCGTATTCATAGTCGTGACTTATAATAAGGAAAACCTTAAGGAGTTCCTTATAACGTTTTCTAATTCATAGTAGCAACTTATCCATCCACATAAGAAGATCCTTATAGCTATAAGGAAGGTTCAGCCTTATAAGTGCACCGTCTCTTGATAGTTGAAAATTGACGTAATTTGAAAGAAATGGAAATGAACGACGATTTCAAAGATTATAAGGATTTTTACAGTGGCATCTTTCTTTGTAGCAACAAGTGATATTTACGTCATATGCAAAACTCGTTGAAAATGCCCAGCGATCTAGAATTTAAGAAAAAAATATTGTTTTACTAAGACTTCTGTTGTACACTTTTTGGTAACATTGGTGGCTAAAACCACCTCTAACTTATATATATTTACTGATTTCACCACCATTTAAGCCTTTGTTTAAGATACTGGCACTATTTAAGAAACTGTGTAGGTTAGGTTACCTCACGGACGGAAGCATATGAGTTTCACGGCCAGTTTGATGGAGCGCTTCTGGCAAGATTCAAGAGGGTGTGAAACCGCCATTACACTGTTGCCACACGAGACACTGCTAGCATCGTACTTATTATAAGTACCATCTATGAATACCAAATGTGTATAAGCATTTCCTTATCGAACTTCTTATAGCTTAAGTATTTTCTTATCCTATAAGTGACTATGAATATGGCCCTTAGTCCTGTTTACTAAGATTTCGATTCAGGAAGAATATTTAAACAAATATTGAATGTTTGAAAATTACGCACGTCAGTGACATTGTACTCTTTCATGTGTTTTTGAAGGCTTACATTATAACTCATACTAAACTTAACACTAAACTACATTACTAGTGGTGTAGGAAACTACAAGAGCCCTTACTGGAAGATGGGTTCTCACTAATAGATCATTTATTGTAAAAGTCAATACTTCGGCCGCTAACCCGCATACCATTGCTGCAGGTGTGCCACAAGGATCGACATTATTTACCATCCTTTTCAACATTTTTAGCTACGATATTCCAACTGAGAGTGACTATGAGATAGCGTTGTTTGCAGATGATACCTTTCCGCCACGCAAAGCTGCATTGCCGTCGACAAGGATTATATTGAAGCACACTAAATGAGTATGTTATCTGGACCCAGAAATGGAGAATCGAAATAAATGTTACGCCGTCGCTAAAAAACCTACCGAATAATATCTTCAGAATATATAAATGCCGTGGACATTCTCATCGATAAAATTCTCTTGAGAGTTGCTTGAAAATAATCTCCTCGAAGAACCAAGTTTGTCGAACTTCTCTCGTCAGGCTAATAAAAAGTCAAGTAACAAACTCCGTTGAAGTTATAAACAGAAGCAATTGTCGACATTTACAAACAATCGAATCTGTGATATCAGTCGTGTGACATTCAATGCCTTCCGTATACCATATTCTCACAAGACCTAGTGGTGCTACAACAACAAGTAATTTTCCCGCATTAGTTACGTATATGTAATCTTTCAAAACCACAATTTCTGTCCATAACACATCTCACCCATCTCTTGTCAACTCATAACAAATAGTAGAGCATTAGGTGTGAATACTAATTCTTTGGAACCTAATACATCAACCCAATCCAAATCTGGTTTCATACAACCATAAACATCTCTCAACAATGAGAAGGAATTCTAAGAATTTCAAACTGCTTTGGCTGCGTGGCGTTGCCATTGTCATATTTTGTCTCTCTTCTCGTGAAAGACTTTAGCAAGTAAAGTGCGGGAAAATCGAATTTGCAATATTGATGATTGCAAATTTAGGCGAAATTACTCATATTTTTAAGAAGTTTTGAGAACCTTCATAATGTTCATAATCCTTAAGACTTTTTAATGTTTTTTTCATTTCGATATTTCAAAATTAATTTGGATAATGCGACTGAGCATCATTGTTATCAAAATAACTTATCATTTATTAAATCAACTCATTTTCGTTTTTTCTCAGTTTGCAGAAGAAGTCCCCATTTTTACAATTTGTTGGTATAAAACACTACAACAACACTTTTAAGGAGGCAGTATGCTACATAATATTTTTTCAATCAATCGTGTATATCTCTTGTGGATGGGAAAAAAGGAAGTGTTTTTTCTTGTTAAGATTATCTGATATCTTACGTAATATTGTCCAAAAATTACAAAAAATGTTTAAAATGCTAAAAATAAAGATATAATAATTTAGATTGTTAGTGTTTTTCAGATGTTCTGTTTTAATGAATTACTATGTTTGGGATAAAATGTATTTAAATCAAAATATACAATTAAATTATGTTTAAATATATGAATATTACGTGAATTTAGGATGGATAAACAAAATTTTCTATACATGACATTCTTCAAAATTCTCTCTATGAATTATGGTTTTTGAAATACCATCTTACTAGTTTTTGGCATGGAAATTGATGTCTGTGAAAAAACAAGCCATTATGAAAAACGAAAGCATACGTAACACACATAAAATATATCTTGTAAAAAAATCACACGTCAGTTAGTTATTAGTTAGACTAATCCCGCTATCCATTAGTCATTATCCCACTTTACAAAACTGACAGTGAATGATCGCCAGAGGAGCAATTGTTACAATGGAGTGGTATGACATGCGCGGCCACACGGTTGCCGCTGTCCAAAAAACACGGGCACCCGCAGGGGCCAATGCGCAGCCCCCGTCGGGCGTCTTTTTGCGAGGGGCAGCGACCGCAGGACGGAGGGCGCAAACGTGGAGAGATGCGGCGGAGGCGGAGGCGGAGGCGGAGGCGGGCGTTCTGCGAAGTCACGGCCCCCCCGCGGTGCTCTACCGGCCGCGCAGAGCGCGCAGCCGTCGCCTGGCCTCGCCGTCCACAGCCCCCTGCTTCACGCTCCGCGCGGCCGGCGGCCGCGCCACAATCAGTCTACAATATACTACATAGAAAAGCTAGAATACACTGCAGAGAAGAGCTAGAATATACTACATAGAATGGCTGACCCTATGGTTTCAGCGCTCTTGGTGGACGCTTGCGGAACTAGAAGCCGCCATGTTTTTGCAGTCAAACATGAAAAGTGCCTGACGGCTTGTAGAACTGTTGTGCTGAATTGACATGTTGTTTGTATCAGTTATTTCTAAATTGTTGTGTTTTCGTTTATATGTATTTCAATTATATTAGTGGTAATAATAATATTCACAATGCCTTCAGGGCATATAACTGTAAAAATAGAAGTCATCAAACCACAAATATTTAATTTTTCAAGTTTGCCGCATTATTTGTGATCTGTTTGTTTGCTTCTTATTGCAATAACATTCACTTTTAGGGGTTATGCTAACTAGAATCACATTTCAACAGCTTCCATTCTTGTGACAATGTTCTCAATTCGTTCTCCTTACATACTGTAATTTCGTTTTTAAATGAAAGGTTTTTGGTCGTGAAACATAGAGTAAGAGGATTTATTTTTAATAAAAGATCCAATATTTCTTTTTATAGACAGTCCAAACTACATTTATTAAAACATAAATGATTATTACATTCAAAATAGTATCTTGTACAAGAATTGCGTAATATTATACTTTTAATAACTCTCTAATTTCTGTATCTCCGCTTTTTTATTTTATTCGAAATTAATAATCAAAATTAATGACACGCTCGTAACCTGAAAATTAATAATTTAGATTTTCCTTTGTAGATCGTTGAATGTTTGCTGTAAATATTTGTCACCAGTTGCATTGGTTTTCATTCTCCACGTTAACTGATATCCGCAGCACAATTAGTCGTAGCAGCAGTCAAAACACTTGTACATGCATAAGTAACTTGTACTTTGTTATTTGCTTTTTATTAGGACTTAGACATTCGTATCCTGACAGAAATTAGAGGTTAGAACATTTGTAAAATTCTCCTTGATTTTTTTATTCAAAACATTGAATGGAAATAAATTCATCGAATCGATTGCTTTAAATAACTTATCTTCTGTGATCTCAGATTTTTTATGCGCAAATAATAAACAAAATCAGGGACATGGCCAAGGCGGACTTTGAAAATTTCCAAAGTATTTTAAAGAATACAAAATACATGTGTTTATAACCCCTTGCTTTAGGGAGATTCCAAGCAGAATCCTTCTCCCGTTCCTCTTTCTCAAAGCAGAATTTAAGAATGTTGCAGAAGATTACTCTCAATTTAGAGGAGTCAAAAATGACCATAAAATTCAAAACACACGGGTAGGACAATGGATGAAACTAAAGTGAGTAAAAAAGAAAAGAAATGAACTTCTCAAAAGAACAAGGGAAGATAACATAAAATTCTCTTATCCCGATTCTCTTTCTCTACATAAGGCACGTGCTCACCTTTCGCCTTGAAACCTTCGTTTCGCTTTGCGCCGGAGTCTTTTTCCTGTCGTCGGCGGCGGGAAGAGATGCGTACGGAAATTGTTTCCGAGCCACGACGAATTCACCGAGATGGACTCGGAATGAAGAGCAACAGAAGCGCCCGTGACTGGGTTCGAGGAAAGCCATTCAATGTTGCCATTGTGGGAGCGGCGCGGCGCGGCGCGGCGCTTCCATCGCCAAAGTCGAGGAGCAGCGATGCTCACTTTTTAGAAGAGGTTCGCTTCGTTCGCTTGGGGTCCCCAATTCGAATCCAGTATCACGGTAGACGGGAAAGTTTTGGCACCGGAAAAGTTCGCAAGCCTATGTTGGGTGTGACACGACCCAAGTGCTCACTGTCATCTCTATCAGTACGTTTAATGGCAATGCAGAAATTTGTGTGATACTTACAACATAATTTGTTTATAATCTTAATTATTTGTAACAGAAACATTGAGAATTGAGAACAATAGTATTAGATTGTTTTATTAAGTATTAGTATTCTAAGGTTTTATGAGGATCATATCGTCCTCCAGATTTGCCTAAGGCAAATGTCGGTAGACATTATATTGCAGTTTTTGAATAATATTAAGAAAAGTAGAATGACGTTTCATGTCATGCTTCTTGGGACACGCTCGATATTTAAATCGTTTTATTGGTATATTGATATTGTTTATTTGAATTTGCAGATAATGTTAAGGTGAAAGCTTTTTGGTATTTTCTATGAGATGAAAGGGGCTTGAAATAACCGTTAATCTTAAAACAATTGGAAGAAAGGCTAGACGTGGTGTGCGAATCACAAAACATTTGCACAATCTCTATAAAAAATAAATCAACCCTCGTTACTGAAATACCTTTTCGAGTTTTCATTTTTCCGCCTCTACTTGACCATATTCAGAATTTTGCCACATTCATATTTTTTACTCTACAAGACTACATCATATAAACATCATCCTTGAAATAATATCCCGCGAGATGGATAAATTTATCCCCTCATAACTTTTAGCAAACTCCCCGTCTATTTTGGAACCACAGTAAACTCTGACAGCACTGCTCCGCCTCCAAAGCCCATAGTTTCACCCGTCACTATGTTTTCCGACTCGCTGTTTTTTTCTCCTCTTGCACTTCTCGCCAACTCCCTGAGATCGCAATTTCCTTTCCTCTCTGCAAACAGAGTCTCCGTAGTTAGAGGACTGGGATGCCCCATACCTCTCCCAGGAACTGGAAATTAAATCGAAAGTCCATACCATCTCCATGATTCCGTTCCTGCCGTCTCGTTCTCGGTGAACTTTCACACCTTAACCCAGCTGGGTTCCTCTAGATAAGACACCATCCCTAGCAATGAGAACGCCCATTTCTTCGGAATGTATCTCTCCCCCTCCTCTCGCGCTCATTCGCTGCCATCGAAATCAGTTTTTGTGATCTCAAAAGATTCTCTTTCCAGTCAGCCTTTCGTCATTGCCTCCTCTTTCTTATTTCTCATCCACACCCGCCTCCTCGCAGTACATCGCTCACACTCCATCCCTATAATTCGCGTCTACCGCCTTTTCCAATCCGTATCATTTCCACTCCATGCCGACTCCTCCGACGCCGGCGCCAGGCGGCCAAACAAACGAGCGTCCGCAGGCGGACGGGCGGCGCGGCGGGGCCAGAGCGCGATGCGCGGGACGCGAGCGTTTTGTCCGCGGTTCCCGCTCGTAAAGCGGCGACGACGGACGCGCGCCGCGGTGCTGGCGGTCGGCCAGCACCTCCGCCCGCTCCCCCTTGTCACGCCCCCGCTGCCGCCACCGCCCGCAGCCCCCCCCCCCACGCGCTTCTCACATCCATGTCTGCAGCCCACCACCCTCCTCACAGTCCTCCTCCGCCCCTCCCACACCCCCGCCCGCGGTCCACCACCCTCCTCGCAACCCCACCCTTCCCACACCACACGCTGTAGACACACAGGCCACAAGTACTTACGGCCGCTGGGAGCAGAGGACGCTCGTAGCTGCTTACATTACTCGTTTATTCTCACTCGGGAAAAAGTGTACTTTCGGTCGGAGTGGAAAATATGAATTTAATTAAACTTTTAACTTGTCTCGATTTCTAGCTATCTGTTAGCTAGCAGTTGGGAGAGCGTTTCATTGGGAGAGAGTTTTATTGAATTTAAGAACAAGTTTGGTTCTCTTTCTTGGGAACAACCCGGTTTTAAAAGCTTTCCAGAGACTGAGGTGGTGTGACTTGCCACAAATCATTTGTGTTGTATAGTGAATTTCATGAAAATGCCCATTAAAAAGTACACACTTCTTCTGCATCATACGTTTTATTGACAAATATATTGTTCCAAGACTGTAATAGTTACGTAACCAATACAGGTAGTGAGTCCTTGGGGTACTCATGAAATGACGGTCGAGGCGGCAAGAGCCGAGTCTGGAACTTTGTGTGACAGAGACAATTTTTAGATGTTGCGTGTATCTTCTCTGTACGAATTCATGGAAACTTACAAGTATGTATTTTGGGGATCATTGTCAATATTCGAGGCGGCAGCTATGTTTCATTTATAATGCTCCAGTGTTTTGTTTACTTTTCAGTACTCAGTCATATGACTATGACTTCTTTGCGGTGCGCGTACGGCAAAATAACCATTTCCAGTCAACACACAGTGAAGGTTACTACTGTCTATGCATGAGTGATGAAAAATATTTATAATATCAGAATTGTATTAATATAATGAAATGTAAACGTGAGACATATAAACAGATCAATTTATTATTTCATTGACGTAAGGTGAAAGTAACATTTTCGATGCAAAAATTTCCCGAAGCTCTTTCTCATCGAGCTTAAATTAATAACAAAAATTTCAAATCAAATTAGACCGCATAATAATTACTTCTCGAACAACTACCCAGGAACATGAATCGAGAACACTCTCTGATTTAACAAGGTGCAAACCGGAGAAATGCTGCGCTTGAAAGTACGAAAGCGCGGACAAGGAGGAAATTGAGTGATTATAAATTAAGCGGTAAAAGTTCTCGACCTCGAAACAACGAGCCGTTAGCGTCAGCAGAAGAAGAAGAAGCGCTTGGCAGTCCCGTTGCGGGGATCGGCGCGTCGTCGGCGGAGGCAGCGAAGGCGTGCGGGGGAGGCGCAGGGCCAGCCACGCACGTGGGACCATCTCACGACTCACTCCCACCCCCACCCCCACCTGGCGTCTTAAAAGCAGCAGGCTTAAACGCGCTCATAGTTGCTAATGGCACGATACCGTTATTGAGCCCGAAACAGGCAGAAACAAATTGAATGTGTGATGTGAAGTAAGTTTCGCTTACCTAAAACACCATGCCATTTAATCGGGCTGGTAGAGACAAGTGGTTGAACTTTCGAAAGGAAATTCGACCAGTCTCTTCAAAAAGAGTGATACTCAAGTAGAGGAGAACGAGATGTTCTTGAAAGGGCCATCATTACAGTGTGAGATACAAGTTCACTGTCAATTGCGTTACTGCTTATTTTTACCGGATAATAGGAATTGGCCCACCATTTTCCCTTTTCTCAAGCACGATTAAATGAAACTCCACAGTATTTTAGAAATCACACTGACAACGTTAGCCACTACAAATATTTATTAAAAGTAATGATTTGTAATTGTAAAAAGTAACCTGGTTCACGTTTGCTTCAGCCTAGACCACAGAACGCCACTGTAACCTTACGTTGCTGTAGCATGACACAACAATGATATTTCAAGAATGCTCAGTTTTCAAAATGCGCATCAATAAAATTCACGCTTGTAATATTTTTTGGTTCCTCGGTTGGTTAGTGAGTCCGGACGCGTCAATAGCTTAGGTCATTAATCCCGTAAGTGTAGTGCAGGTTTTTTCTCGAGCGCGAGAGAGGGAGAGATAGATAGATAGATAGATAGATAGATAGATAGAGAGAGAGAGAGAGAGAGAGAGCGATAGAGAGAGAGAGTTAGAGAGAGAGAGAGAGAGAGAGAGAGAGAGAGAGAGAGAGAGAGAGAGCGCGCGCGCGGTGATCGTCCCCCGCTGGATGGCGAGATCCGGCGCAGACTTACCGTCGGCTAGCAGGGTTTCCCGCTAACCAGGACTCTCCCACCAGTGGGCCACCACCCCAACAGGGACAAGCTCTAAGCTCCCGACCAGTCTCCCGGAATATGTGGTAGTGTAGTGCATGTTAGTGTAAGTATGTGTGTGTGTGTGTGTGTGTGTGTGTGTGTGTGTGTGTGTGTGTGTGTAAGGGGAGAGGTTAGGACAAGGAAGAGGAAGGATCGCGCGCGGTCCGTGGTCCGTTTGGTAGGGTACTGCTCCGGCATTCGCCTGGTGTTGATCGGAGAAAACACCGAAAACTATCGATCAGAGTAGCCGACCGCTAGAATTCTCCTCCAGAGAGCGACTGAATTCGACGTAGCTGGAAAGCTAGTGTCGAAATTCCTGCCGCCGTCAGGACTCGAACCTAGAACCACCCGGTCAGGCTTGTAATATTAATATATGTTAATTTTATGTACTATTTGGCCTATATTTCAAAATGTTTTCGAAATGAAACTGATGATTTCAAGCTGGACACATACTGACACATTTCCAATATTTTGTGAAGAGATTCATGATAAAATTTAATTTTGTGGAGCATACATTGTCTAATTAATTTTTCCTATTTGATTAGTGATTCCGGACTAGTAAACTGCTGACGTCATTATTTACGTAAGTGCAATGCATGTTTTTTCCTCGGAAGGTGGTGGTGATCTTTACCCGTTGGATGGTGAGATCCAACGCCGACCTAGCTATCGGCTAGGGTCCTCACCGGTCTCCCGACATGTATGGTAGTGCAGTGCATATAAGTGTGTGTGTATAAGTAAGGGGTGAGGACCAGGAAGGAAAGATCGCGCGCGGTCCGTGGCCCGTTGATTAGGGCTCTGCTCCGGCATTCGCCTGATACTCGTATTGACCGGAGAAATCACGTAAAACTATCGATCAATGCAGCCAGCCACTAGAACTCGTCTCCGGACAGTGACTGTGAATTCGACCCAGCTATCTAACTTGTGTCGAAAATCCTACCACCGTCCGAACTCGGACCTAGGACCTTCCGGTCAGAGGCATTACAGTGACATAAGTTGATGCCTTGAGTCACCTCTGCTGGTAATTAATTTTCTTCAGATCATAAGTTGGCTCTGCATTAAATTCATCTTCAAGGGACTATTATCTGTAAGCACTGATGTCACTAACAATAACTTTATCAAATAATATTTTTCTGAAAAAACCGCAAATGTAATCTGTTGAAAAAAACGTTTGCGACGAATTAGAAAGCTATTGAATTCAAGTTAAATGTGTTTATTGTATAATTTTGTTTTTCATTTTTAAGACTTTTAACATTCCCATCAGTTGATGAAGGGTAATCAATTTAATTCGACTCTTTCTATTTTCTAGACCTAGTAATACGTAATTTCTAGACTCCAAATAAGTGAACTTGACTAAATTATCGTGTGAAAAAATTGAATTTAGTAAACAAATAAGGGATACCTAATGTTGTAAGGTTGACCACGCATTTCAAGCAGGGTTTATGTTAGCTTATTCTAGATTCCTGCATTTCCCTAGACCTCCCTTAATGAATGTTATAAGATGTTCAAATCTTGGAATATTTTCGCTCTAGATATTTTATACTGTCAATTGATAAAAGACTTCACACAATAGAGAAAAACATTTTCTAGAGCTATAAACATTTTTAATAGCTATAAGGGTTCTAATGATCGAGTGGCAAAAAAACCAAGGGCCTTTGGACTTTTTGTCGTCCGGGATCATTAGAAGCAGATAACGCACGTGGTACGTACCAAATTGTATTTTTGACCTAATTTTAATGGTTCATATTGTGAAATTACTAGTTTTGAAATTATTTCTTTTCTTCTAATATTTTACTATTGCCAAATCCGGATAATATTTCAACAAACATCTGGCACTATGAAGGAGATTACTTCCACTGCTATTGTTAATATTGTTGTATCAACCGTTGCCCTGCTATGCTCAGAAATTCTCTCGATATTAACACTAACTGATTAAATTTACTTCCAATTTAATCATTTGTTCGATATAACATATTACTCCTTACCTGTTGCATGTGGACGTGTAATTCTGTACAGAATCACGATTCCTGGAAGTTCTATTGATTGAAACCAATTGATGGCAACAAATATATTTTATCAGCCTTTTTCAACAATAAAACTTTAACATTTATACTTATATATATATATATATATATATATATATATATATATATATATATATATATATATATATATATATATATATATATATATATATATCTTACTAATTCTATTAACCTTTATTCTATTAACGGGTTTGAATGTTGTCCTTGAAATTCTTGGTGTACATATTCTCGCGTCATTGCCTGAATTAAAAATGTTCCAGAATGCTCTCAACGATTTGCTATTAATAGGACTTAATATTTCCCACAAAACTAATACGCGGTCGCGACTTCCTCTATCTGTATTTCGTATGAAACTCCTACTCGCGACTGACTATATTCAGTTACTAATTGAAAAATCCTTCCATCTACGGTGCTACCCTAATATCGCTCAAAACACGGAGTCTATTTTAATCGAAACTAGTGAGAACCCGTCAAAATTTGACGGTGAGATCTTAGATAAATGTAAAATACTGTGCCCAGACTAATGTTTACAATACGTTGCATTGTTTGGATTTTCAGGGTACAACTAAGATATTCTCTGATGTGGAGTTCCCAAAATTTTGAACACGTATGGCCCATGACCAGATGGCAATGTAATATCGACACCAAATTACACAAAAAAAGATATACTGATGGTTATTATTTCTAAAGTTTTTTGATATGTCATCATCTCCTATAAGCAACTGTTTGATTTCTTCTGGCATATTGCTCGAAGGTAAACTTATTTTCTCATTTAAGCAGCACAGAGTAAACTGGTTTGCAGAATTTTTCTCACATGGGAAGTACAAATCAAAACAAAACTGACATTTCATAGACAACGACCCAACAGAAAACGAAATGACCTCACTACCATGACACCTACGCTGACTTTCTCTTTCCCTGCGTCCAGTTAATGTACGTTTGCGTCTTTTGGGGCGCGTGGGCAAGGATTCGGAATTCGTCATAACCTGTGAGAAACTTCATTTCTTCAGTACAACCGAGCAAAACTCACTGCTCGAATGTTCTCTACAAAGTACACCACAAAAGCAAATACTTGCAAACTGTCAACACCACAATGTAATTATTATACTGAAACAAAACCTTGGCGAATTGTAAACAAATCTCAACAATCAAAATAAAGCATCAAGCAGCGCCACCATGAAGCAGCCACTCTTTGGAAAAAAACAATTGACTATTGATAAACGTACTATTAAATAATGATTTAATTAATTAATTTGCACCATAAATGTTGATGAATCAACACAAACAATATATGATAACACATCTAGGAATCACATTCTTTCATTTAAAGGAAAAAATACTACAATCAGTTCAGTAGAAGCTCTAAACGAAGCCATGGCAGAATACCTTATTTTTTTAAATATATAGATTCCAACTACTACATTAATAAAATTTCCAATTACAATTTAATACTATAATTTTAACAATACCAAGCTCTCAAACCTCAAACTAATCATAAATTCCCGCCTCACTATCATTTACATAATACCCAGCCTATTCTGAAAATCCGTTCGCACCTCACCAATCGCTTTCGTGAGTTCGCTTCAATGTTTTTTCTAGAGAATGATTCCTTGCGTTCTGTTAAAATATCACAGCTATCAATACACTCTCCAATGTGTTCGGGGCCGTGTCCATCTGCACAGCGCTATGACATCAAGCATTGAATATCATACTTTCTTGATCGGTTGTCTTAACAACGCGTATTCTTTGACTTTCGAGTTTGCAAACAATGCTATTATTACAAACGCTGGATGCCTATTCCATCATTAAAACTAAACCAGAGTTCTTGGCTTATCACAATATTTACTTATTTACTAATTAATTTGCTGTTAAATAGACTCTGTGTGTCTTTTCATATTTCCCTTCCATAATTGCCTTTCATAATTCCCTCTCTTAATTCCCTCCATAAGAGAACATTCAACTGTTTTCATATTCCTTCGTAAACACGATTCTCTCGATTCAGATACGTTATGCACTGTATATCGAGATCCATATCGACGGACTCTACATCAAGGAAAAACGTCTAAGTAAAAAATTAATATATTATTTAAATGATTTTTTTACAATTTTCATTGTTATGTTAGTCATTTTCTTCTGACTAGAAAAACTTAAATTTCCAAGAACGATCGGCGTGACCCATTTTCCATCGCGTCCACATTGAGAAGAGCTCTTTGGGCTGGAGCCTCTTCCGGCGCGATGCGATCGGGCGCGTGCCCTTTAGCCGCGCCGCCGCCGCCGCTGTCTCATCCGCCTCCGCCGACGCAGCCGTCCCGTCGCCTGCGGGATTTATAGCGCAGGCCGCGGGGCCACGCTCTCCTTGGGACGCGGGGCGCGGGGGCGGGGGCGGGGGCGGGGGCGAGGCCGGATTGGGTCAGTGGGATGCCGCCCCCGCGCCTCATCAGCCGGTAGGGCACACCGCGTGGAAACCAAGCCGCCCCGCGCGAAGCCGTCCTACCTCGATCCGGACTTGCGACGACGACGTGGCACTGGGAGTGGCGAAGAAACCTTGTCTGATGCAGTCGGGTTTGGAAAGAAAGTAATTTGGCCTCCATAATGCTATTCTGCATTTCAGGAAAGGCGTCGTTTTTATCATATAATAATTTTTTATTGATACAAGTGAGTTTTCAATCCGACATAACTTGTGGATCCACCGCACCGAAGTAGTTCACGACGAAATTAGAGTGGTCGCTTTGATAATTCAGGTATACATCTATTTGAATCGAGCTTTAATGTGTTGACTTCGTTTAAAAGAAATTAATAACAAGCCGTGAAGAATTATTCTTAAATTTGAAAGTTGTATTTAGAAAGAGGTGCATAATATTTACTGAATATCCTAAAATAAAACGAATTTGCAAAGAAATAATAATAATAATAGTAATAATAATAATAATAATAATAATTATAATAATCGTAATGTATTTATACGAATATACATTTATACAGAGTCGTAACATCTACGGGGGCAAGCTGTACATTTACGACTGCACGGAGAGAAATGTTTGCTCCATGCTATTGATCACGTAGTATATCGAACTAAACGGTTTAGTAAATTTTCGTAGAACAAAGTGCTTAGTCGCATTTACGAAATGGCCGTTTCGTTCAACGAACTAATGCATGTATGGTCTCAAAAACGAACTACGTTGTGTGGACTGTACTAAACGAATCATAGAGTTGACGACCGCGAGTAGTCGTATTTACTAAACAGATCGCAATGGGCACTACTAAATAGACAGTTCCGTTGACGAATGCCGTATTGTCATATCTACTAAACAGGTCGCAATGGACATTACTAAACGAACCGTAGCGTTTACGACTGCATATAGTAATATTTACTAAACAGGTCGCAGTGCGCGTTACTAAACCATTCGTCGTGTAAACTGATGTGTATATAGTAATATTCAGTACACGGGTCACGTAAATATTTATTTTAATATAAAACGAGAGTTTTTGTCAAAGTTCGTTTTATGCTTAATTTTTGAGAAATTACGTTTTAATGCACCTTTCAAATCTGGCCATGGTTCTACTGTAAGAACCAAGTACAAATGAAAACACACATGACGGGTTTGGGTTGCTCATCTAGTATTAGTACTTATAATCTTAACCTATAAACTACACAGCTAATATTTGATGACTTTATAATTTCGACTTACCTTCGAAAGCTGCAATATATTCAGAGAATCCCCAAATCTTAAGTAGATCCGAGACACTATTTATTATGTGTGCCATTATGTTAAAGTAAAAATATAATATAACACAAAGATAGAATCCTCACCGTTCACGAACACACCAGCTGGGCTCCACCAGGAAGAGTAATGAATGAAGAGAACTTCTCAGGAACTTCTCATTGAGTAGCGATGAGAAGGAAATAAGGCTCTAAAGATTCTTCCGCTGCATGTGCTGCATGTTCAACCATTCCAATTGGCCAGATTTATGAAAACGCGGGAAAGCTGAGAGAGCTGCACAGCCTCGATGCTAACGCCCCTATGCTTGCCTCCTGTACTTTGAATTTACTAATCAGCGTTTAGTGACTGTGACGACACGAGATGTAAAAATCACGGAATAGTTTTATCTACGAAACACGCATAATAAAAGTGAACATTCAATTTGTACATTCACTTACGATTTTGAATTGTCTGATGTACTAAACGAAACCAAAGCCTGTTTAATAGATTTGACCTCACGAATAATTGTATTTACTATATGAATGCTTACTAAACATGTATTGTTCACTGTACCATAACATTTCTCTCCGTGTGAGTGTGAATCTTGGGACCATCCCGGCATGCGCCTTAAGCGATTGAGTTAACTCCGAAAACCTCAATCAAAATGGTGGCTTAGGGCCGAACATTAATAGTGATATACGAAAGGGAAGAGAAGAGACGTCCACATGCAGGGATCATAAAAGAAGAAAAATGGAGAAATCTTAAGGAAAAATGAAAAAATATTTCATTGTCGATATATGATCGGAATTCTGTTTGATATACATTAGCACCTTACATAAATATAAAATCAATTTCAACACAAGAGAAATCCAATACATTGTGATAAAAATAATAATACGGGTACAAGTATATCAATTTAATCTGGAGTAATTGTCATTTCGTATATTTTTTTATGAGGGACCACGTGGTTTATGTGGTGTATAATAAAAAGGAATAATAATAATAGGTGTAAAATTTGTACTCCTTAAGAGGTAGTTATAAGGCCCAGCCTGGGTGTGGAGTACGTGGCGAGCATGACGTATTCCCATCAGCATAGCAAGCATACCAGGTCTGCTTGATCTTTTACTTTTGTCACACAGTTATCGAAACTGAGGCGATATGTATAAGAAAGCTACAGCTTCATTTTTGTCCCGGCCCGAAATCGAACTCGGGACCGCTTCGCAGGAAACTAGCAAGCCATTCGAGGGGCCCATATATTGTATTAGAAGATATAATTATTCTTAATGGTGTGGAAGGTAATGGTTAATGAGGTTTGTGTAATGAGGTATGTGTTGATATTCTGAATTTAATGAATGGAGAAAGTATAGAGTTTAACAACGGTGGCGACTGGGCAGTTAATTCATATTTAAATTTAAGGCAAGTTTCGAAATTCTTTAGACTTGCTGGTAGTTTATTCCAGGCATGGGTAGCTGTATTGGTGAACGATCTACTGGAAGAAGTTGTGGGGTGATGTACAAAGCTCGATTTAATTTCAGACCTTTAAAGTTACTTATAAGGCGTGTTTCTCGAGAATCGTTTAATATGTTATAAAGAAGAAGCAGAGGGTGAAGTAATCGCATTTTCTCTACAGTGCGCATATGTAGTCTGTCAAAAATTTCTGACACATGGTCGTATTTTCTTGTTGCAATTAACTGTTGTAATTAAAATGTCATGTTCGTCAGAAGAAAGTAGCAATAATCAATATATGGTATGAAAAAAGTGATTTAATGAGATTCTCACGTGTACTAATTGGTGAATGCACTCGCCGGTGTTTAAACAAATGCATTGACTGAAAAACTTTACGACATATTGGACGACAGATTACGGCTACTTGCGAGTTCGAGCTGAGGGTTTTGTCGATAAACACACCTAGGTTCTTGACTCAGAACTACTTGGTAGAACGGTGTCATTTATACAAATTATAGACAATTCAGAACATGAGATTTTATTTGTGCTGCTCTGAGAACTGATAATCATGGCTGCGATTTATTTCGATTTAATTGTAAACATAGAGACTTTGACCAGATCGTTTAGGGTTATCAAATATTTGTTAATTCTTTGTGCGAGAGAGAACTGACACCGATGGACACTAAGGTGTATCTGAAGAACATCCGCGCACATTTGAATTATCTTTTTATTGCCCCAAGCCCTGCATTTGTATTCTTCCGTTGGATACATTTGTATATCGAAAGGCGTGTATAGAAAATGTTCATTAATAAATTATCGGAGTCTGAGGATTATGACCTTACAAATGTATCCTTTAGATGGGCATTATGTAGCAGTCGGGAAAAATGACTCCATGACTATTTCTCTTCTGCGGATCTCCTAAGAAATCAACCTTGATTCCTTGCCTCTATTTCAGAAGTTTGGAAATCAGTGTGATTTTGCGATAATGCAAACCTACTAGTATGTTTAGTAAATAAAACCATTAACAAGATTCCATTAATTACTGAACAATGCAAATGTAGGCGTACGTAATAAATATGTCTAGTAATCAACTTAAAAGGTAATATTTTGTAACTTTATAATTATGCTCGAAAATATTTTGTAACTTTATACACAAGTAAATGATTTTTAGAGGTTGCTGGTAAAAAATTCCAACAAAAATATTTCCAGCATTTGTATACTAAAAATGTTTGAAAGAGAAGTGTATTTATTACGGCTTATCACCGAAATATGGCTAATGTAAGAAGTAGCTACTAATTACACACATTAACCAGAAAGTTAATAAAAAGCTGAATGATTGACGAATGAACGTATTATTTTGGTCTTCATTCGATTAATGTGTCAGTCGTAAGGCGCTGACTAAAGTAAGATGATTGTGCAAATGTGAGGCGTCATGTGTTAACGACAAGTCTTTTGTCATAAAAAATGTATTGGAAACGTTGCACAGATTCAAGGTTGTTTCATGAAAATAGAGATAGCCGAAGGCCGAAACCACAAGCAAACTTGGAAATGCGTAGCAAATTGTCAACTGATAGTGAATGATATAGTGAAGTTAGTTAATGTTAAGTGACATTATGTAAAAAGAAATTTACGACCATCATAATGGAAACTCAAAACTACACCTTCTGTTTCATTAGTGTGGGAAAGTTCCCAAGAGCAGGCTGATTCATCTTTATTACATTGTATCCGCTATTTTTCACCATCATGAAGTATCCCACATACCCTAGCCACCTCGTTTAATGTCAGCTTCGTCCGGCTGAAGTCCGAAGTACGCTTCGAAGGTGCTTCTTCTTTAGATATTATCCACCCGCATTTTGGATAATGTGAACATTATTCATCGAATTCGCTAATTAGCCAGATTCGAAAATTAGCCGTAACATATTTCCTGTGAGACTCAGGACATGTCTGTGTTCTCGAGCACCCGGGTCAGGAACCTTGGTTGCTAGTTCGACCGTCGAATAGCCTCGCAGGGACATGCTACAAGGCTAGTTAAAGGCGCCTTCCGATTGGAGGGACAGGCAGCGCATTGTGCGGCAGTTGTGCGGCGTGGCCGGGCCTGGGAGCGCCGTCGCCAGGGTTCGAACCGACGTCTAACGGTCCCGCGGCGCGTCTCCCACGCGCCCCCGCCTGCTCCCGCCCGCCCCGCCCCCCTCGCCGTCACCGCGGCGCTGGCGACGTGAGCTGCATCGGCGAGAGCGGTCCCCGCGCCGCCCGCCCGCCCGCGCCACCCACGGGGTCAGCCCGCATCACGAGCGGCGCCTCCTTCCTTCCACTGACTCCCCGCGCCCCTGCCCGCCGCCGCCGCCGCAGCATCCACGCCGCCAACGCGGCATCCCCGACGGCAGGACCGGCGAAGGCACCTCAGGGTATCAATAGTTGTCCCTGCAGTGCCTCTGACCTGGAGGTTCTATGGCTCAAGTCACGACGGTGGCAAGATTTTCGACTCTAGCTACAGAGCTAGTCGAATTCAGCCTCTGTCTGGAGGAGAATCCTTGCGGCCGGCTGCTCTGATCGGCAGTTTTCGTGGGTTGTTCGATCAATGCCTGGTGAATGCCGGAGTAGTACCCTTACAAATAGGCAATAAACCGCCCGCGATCTTTCCTTCCCCTTCCTTGTTCTATCCACACCCCTAACACACACTTACACTTACTGCATTGCTCTACCACACCTGTCGGGAGACCAGTCGGGATCTTAGGGCATATCAGTCGGGATCAGGGCGATGTCTCGCTATCCGGCTACCACAGCACTTTTTGTGATATTACTTAAAAAAATCAAATGTATGTCTTCTTTACGAGCGTACTTCTCTCTATTATTACTAGAAATTTAAAGAAAAAAATTGCAGCCATGTTTGAGAGAATGTTGAAAGTGTTTCAGGGGCTTCATGTAAAATCCCTAAAATTCAAAGAAAGCTTTTCAAAATCGTAGGTATTTGCGTCGCGCCATGACGATTGGTGAATATTCATTTTGGCAAATCTCCAAGGAATAGGGTAGGTGCTAGTGTCGTTTACAGGATAACGGGTAGGCGGATAGACGGACGGACATACGTTTTGAAACTAGTAACAACAGCAATAAATCTATTCCCTGCATTAAATCTATGTAATTTTCGAAAAGTCAGATCACCGAAAATGAGACCAGCACCATTTTTAAATGTTCTTTGCTTTCGATTCTTGAAAAGAAGTTAAAGAAAAAATGTGGAGCAGTTTTTGGGAAAAAAATATAAATTGTTTTACATTCAGGCGGAAATTACGCGAAAACTACTTGTCTTTTAAAAAGATTGTTAATGACCTTATTTAAGATCTAATTTTTGAGAACATCTTTATTTTTAACAAAAAGATAGCTATAATCGATATTTTATTTTACAATGTTAATTTTTCACAATTTTCGAAAATACACAGAGCTCAACGAAAAGTGGGATCTGCACAACTTTTTTACTGTTATTTGATACATACCCCCAAAAAATAAAGAAAAATTGAAACCTTTTTGAGAAAATAATTATTTAAAAATAGCCTATTTCACGCAAAATTACGCTATAAATGCTCATATTTTCGAAAAATTGTATGGGACCCTATTTCAACATCTCTTTGAACAATAGATTTTATTCAGGTAAAAATGTCCGTTTTCAATACTTTAGTTTTATGAAGACGCTGAAAAAAACAGAACTTATGCAAGTGTCGAAACATCAAGGATTTCTACGAAAACGAGACCTGCTGCAAGATTTGGAGCGTTATCCGAGGACAAAGTTTAATCAACAAATTTGGAGCCATTTTGGTTAAAATTTTGAAAATGTTGAGGTTTCTTTTAAAGTACCAGCCCAAAATCAAAATATGTTTCAAAATTGCAGGCTTTGAGTTCTTTCCTAGTTTTCAAATGTTACCTGCCTTGCTTTGTTCTGTTACTTTTATTCATTTTTCATCTCTTAGTAAAGAGGTGGATTGAGGATTCTGAAGCTTACTAAAGTGCACAGATTGTATTTCTCCCTCATAGGATTCATACAGTTTTTACTGTTTTTTTGACGAAAAAGAATAAATCAAAATTCTCCTATATGTTTTCACGTCTTCCATTCCTTAACTACATCATCATGCCATTTGTTCTTCTCCGTTTACATATTTTTTTCTTGTAAATCACTTTCTTTGATCACTTCATTGCACTAATTGATTTTTCTTCCAGTCTGTAATAGTATGTCTCAAACAGGATTCTTCTCTTTTCCTTGCCTTTTTGTGTTCATTTCCCCTCCATTTCTCTTAAGAAACCCTATCGTTGCTTTATTTGTCCACTATCTCCTTTTCCCACAGTAATCAGTTTTAAAATATTTCCTTAATACGCTGAAGGAATACTAAACTGAAAAAACGCATGACTCACGGACTGGAAGACATCCTAAGATGAATTACGTACATCGAAAATTACGCTAGGAGCTACAACGACAACTACACCTTAATAGGTTCAGGGGATCGAATTGTTTCTTATGGTTTTGCTCAATGATGCACATCTCTCTGCTCCATACATCACACTTCGTATGAAACATGTAGTAGTTCCCTTTCTTATTTTCACATTTTTCACACTTTTCACACATTTCCACACTTTTCTCGCCGTTAGTTATCTCATAATCTTTTTAGCGTCTTTTCGCGGAGCGGCCATCTTAGAAATCTTTATCACTGTTTCCAGAACATATTTGTAGCCAGTGCTTCTCCATCGTGAGCACCTTCAGTGCACCATCGTCCTTCTTCGAATTGTCAAGGCCTTTGTGTCAGATCATTCTACCATTGTTTCCACAACACACTGCCGGCATCCCTGTCTGTACCAGTAGAATTTTCTTAACTTCTGTTATGTGTCAGAGCAATTAACTCCATAGACGCTTCCAGTATCTCCAGCATCCTTTTCCAGAAATGTTGTCGTGTCCCCGCTAGCTTTCACCTCCCCAACGCCAATGTGGCATCCCGCACGACTGAAGCTACGGTACCACTTAACTGACGCCGACTGTTCTACCTGCACGATTTTGCCGGTCCGCCGCGTTCAAACTGTGTATTTATTGGTAGTGTGTTTAAGACTGCCCGATGTATCATCGTACACTTAGAGCACAGTCAAAAGCAGTCTGCATCAGTGTTCTGCTTGTTATGTTGGCCATCACCAAATCCACTTTTGGCTCATTTTTCTGTTGTTTTCTGACTTAGCTGTCACTTCGTCTCTCAACATCACATTGAACACGAATCTTTCCGTCTCCTTCCCAGCGTCCGTTCTACTCGTACTATGACACTGTGGCTTTTCGGTCGACCGTCGGGCTTCTGTACTCTCAGGTTCATCAGCGACGTCTCAATTTGTGGTCTTGTCGTCCAATTTATTTCCTTCGCTGTTTATGGCTCCAAAATAACACACACCGACTCTACAATCGGGGCAACCATATCTGCGTAAAATATACATTTCTATATGCTTATGCATTATTCCACTTTTTGTGACTAAACTCTACTGCTATTGGTTTCCGAGGACGTCCAACGCTATGGTCATTAAATACAATAGAGTAGTGAATGTTTTATCTCTGGAGGTGGCAGAATTCCTCCACGCTGCATGATCAGATTCGGCGCCGATCTGCAAAGCGGCTTGCCGTAGTGCATTACCTCTCTTCAGGTATCTCCCCCAGCGGGGTCACCCCATAGCCGGGGCAAGTTCGAAGCTCCCGACTGGTCTCCTGACATGTGTAGTAGTGTAGTACATGACAGTGTGTGTGTGTGTGTGTGTGTGTGTGTGTGTGTGTGTGTGTGTGTGTGTGTAAGTAAGGGGTGAGGAAAGGAAAGCGAAGGGGAAGAGAATATTTCGTGCGGTCCGTGGCCCGCTTTTAGGCATTATTTCCGTCATTCGCAGTGTTTGATAGAAACAACTACAAAAAACTGTCGATCAGAGCAGCTGGCTGCTAGAGATGCAGTCTGCAGCTGGCCGCTCGAGTTGCAGTCCCTAAATTCGTTTCCACCCCCTCTCACAACTCTTCGATATCCACCATCTTAAGTTTCCATTCCTCTCTGCATCTGCAGTTGTATCACGCCACATTCGAGTCTATCATGAAGCTACAGTGCCTTTATCCTGACAACGATATCTCTACATCGGTTCTGCAGTTTTGCGGTGGGTACGCTAACTTAACCTTCGCCTTCTGTCTCCACCTACAGTCCTGCCAACCTCCACCGTTGCTCTACTTACCTTTAACTCCTCCATCTATACCGTCTTTACCACTTCTGATACTCTCTTTTCGTTTGCTCTGGCATCTATGCCTTTTCTGTTTTCGACCCATTATTTCTTCTTCATGGCTCTCACCGTCCAACATTCCTTCTCCTCTCTTCTCCATTTCCATCGCAGTTACAACCATCGCAACCTTTATACGACTACAGTTTATGAACAGAATATGAATTCAGAGAAATGCGTCGTTAGTTTTTAAATCTCGAGTGCATTGAAGGCAAGAATTTACCTTCACATTATATTTAAATTTTTGAAGCAGTCATGAATTTTCAGTTTATAATAGTTAAATATTTTGATAAAGTCTTCAATAATGAGATTTGTGTAAAATGTATCTACGTTTTGAAAATGTATTATTTTGTGATAATCCACTGCTCTATAAGAACAAGACATACTTTCCCCCATTTCAAATAATAAAATGCACAGTTGCGAGAGCATGATCTTGTTGTTTATAATGAAGATTTACTTCTTTTACAACATTTTTGCAAATGCTGGCAGACCTTATACAGTTGAGTCTGAATTTTGAATGAGATTCGGGGAATTACCACGGAACAAAAACAGAAAAGACTTATCCGACGTTCGTTTAGCCCACAATCCTTGTGTCTCGATCGCATCAAACAACATCAAAAACCATCAAATCTACAACAAGATGCAAGTGCATTGCATTTGCAAGAATAAGGGAAGTCCAGTTCACTTTTAGAGTTAACCTTTTCTTCTGTTGTTGTTGTTTTGTTGTAAAATATGATTAATGGACTGGTGATGTGAATTATGGTTGTAACAGCTTCCCATTATCCGAAATGTTTGCTTATGGGACGCCTGCCGGTCCCTTTATGTGGGACAATCGAAACTACTGTAACATTCGCTGGAGAGCCGTGGAACGTGCTTATGCAGGGAAGGCCGAGGAGAGGGGCGCATTTGGAGGAAAGCGGCGTTCCCAACGCGGCGGCAATGTGTGCCACGGCGTGACAGCGGGCGCACGACCCGATCATGCAGATCCGTGCGGCGCGGCGCGGCGGGGGCGGCGGCGCTTCACTAGGTCAGCGCGGCGCATCTCCGCTCGCCGGGCGGGGGCGGTGCCGGGGGCGGGGGTGAGGGGACGCGATGCACCTCTGTGGGAACGCGCCGTCCTCGCCGCCCCGCCGCCCCCACCGCCTCCGCCGCCCCCGCCGCTGAACGTTGTCTGCGCCGCCCCGCCAACACCTCTCCCCCCGCTTCCACCGACTCTCCGACACCCTCGCCCTGCTGTTGGGATCTCCGCCCCTCTTCCCCTTACTGCCAATCCTTCCGCCTCTGCCTATCTTTCCGCATCAATCACTCCCCCGGCCGACTTTACTAACCCCACCTTCACCTCAACCACATCCATAATTTCACCGCGCCCTCCGCCTGCGGACGCCTCCGCCGCCGGCCGCTCGCCCACCCGGCCCGCGGCCGCGCTCGACGCTGCGCAAATATTAGACCCATGCGCGAGCACACACGCCTGCCCTCCGCCCCCGCCCGCCACTCTTCGTCCCGGCCCGGCCAGGCCCGTCGCGTTGCGAGGGACGCCCGCCCGCCCCGCGCGGGGAGGGGGAGGGGGACGGGCGTCTCGGCGCGGACAATCGAAGGAAGCTCCGCGAGTCAACAAGAGCCCGCTCATGTCGGAGGACAAACTCGTGACGTCGAGCAAACCGCGCGGGCGAGCTGTGTGCGCGCGCCGTCGCCGTCAATGAACGGTCTCGTTGTTTCCAGGCGGCTGGGAAGAAGCGTCGGCCGTCTCGCGCAACGCCGCTCCCCCTGCCCGCTGCCCCTTCGAGGATTGGTCCGGCCGGGGGGCTGCCACGCACGTGCTTTGGCCGACCGACGCCTTCAACATTCCCAAATTAATTGTTCGCCGACAAAGTAGTTAATGAAGTGATTTACTCAAATAATTTTAGAATCATATTTTCGAAAAACCAAAAGAAGAATATGCATTGCGTGTCGTGTACTATCAATCAATATTAGCAAGCCAATTTCTATGAATATATTTACGATTAATCATCGATACAAAGGTGTTTAAGAAGTGTTGTATTAATTGTTGACTCCTGCCTCATTTTTTATATATTTACATTCATTATACTGCAGCCCGAAAGAAACTTTTAAAAATTATATTTGCAATTTATGTTATAGATTTATTAGGCAAATTGTTGAAGTACATTTGCATGAGTGGAAATGTTACGTACGTTAGCTTTCCTATTTATTTTATACAAATCTGTTCGTTATAACTAGCGATTTATGTCGTTATAGACTTCTTCTTTCTTTACTATTGCCTAAATATATTAATTGCGATATGTTTTGGATGATTTTTCCGTCTTCTGTGATATTTCTGACTCGCAGATATTACCTGTTCTTTGATGACCTTGATTTGAAGTTCATTGTGAAGCACTTCAGCGTTGATATACCAGAGCTCGTTTGTTACTGGTGTAAGATATTTGAACTGGAATCCCTGACGAATTTCGATGTTGGAGACACTGACTGTGCTCCAAAGTCAAATTAAATGGGTTGTTGTATACTTTTATGCTAAAGTATTTTGACAGTGGAAGTGCGGAAGTTGGGAATGCTTACCGTTTAGTCACTGGTAGTTTCTAGTTCTACTTCTTTTCTTTTCTTCTTATCCAACCTTCTTCGTTAATCTTTTCTGCAAATATACATCTACGTATTTCACTTCGTTATTTTGGTTATTATTATTATTATTATTATTATTATTATTATTATTATTATTTTTATTATTATTCCAGGACAGTCGTCCTTTCTGATGGTGAAGGTCACATGATTAGCTTTTAACTCGTTGATTTTAATGTGCCAACGATAAAGCCACTGACTTACGGTTCTAGGTCGTTTTCTAGTGCTTCAAATGCTGCATTGCAATGTCCGCAGGATAGACCTAGTACTGCTGTACGATTGTCGTAGGCGTCTAGGACAACATTATTTGATATTAGGATATTATTAGTGAATGGAATAGAGAGAATTGGCTACATGCTGAGGGGCCGGTAGGAATAAGGATCATGAGAATCTTTCCCAGGTTTAAGAAAATATATAATTTGCGGGATTTTCTAACGTGGAAGAAAGTAGGACGTTCTTAGTATTGATATTGATGAAATTATCGCTCTATTCTTTTCTGGGTATGTTTTGAAGATTTCCACAGTAATAAGATCGTATTCAGGTTCTCTCTTGCGAAGTAGCTTCTGAGAAAATTCTTTGATTTCCTTGGATGTAAATGACATTTTTGTGTATGCATGTGGCTTTTTAATGTATAGGGGATGCAAGAAAGTGCGTGATTTCTTCTTCATCTTTTGGTGATTGATTCCAATCTTTACGCTTGGTTACTTCTTGTAAAAGTTTCGCAAAACATGTTCGCTTTGCCGTCTCGTAATATAGGCCGATTTTTGCCTATGTACTGAATGTTCCCCAAATATTCGTAACCTGTTTTGTTTATTTTGATTGGCTGTATTATGCAGCTATCACAGTGCTATTACCATATCTGTCCGACACTTGCACTGACTTTGCAGGAATATACTGTTCTGGAAATGGACGTCATTCAGTGTGTGATACTTTTCTTGATTATGTTGGCTGTGCTCGCCGTGGGCGGTACCTTCAGGGTGATTTTATATCCCAATAGATTCAGACAGCTTTTAGCTTTTCAAATATTACTTTTATAACAATTTGTTGTTTAGAACTGTTTCTAATTTTCCTCTGTGTTGTAGTATACAGTTTGCATGTCAAGGTATTAACTTAAAATGTTTGTTCCAAATCTAATGATTAATTTGAACATGAGGTTCAATTAGGTAATAATGTTGGAATTTGTTTCGATTATTTTCCCAATATATCTTCAAAACGCTTTAATGACTCCTTGATTGTTTCTGCTTGGTTGATTCAATGTTATTTGACGGTAACTTGTTGATATTGTTTTTAACTGCACTAGCGTACTTTGAATTACTGGTTGACGGTGTATTGTGCGGTTCTGACACTTAAATTGAGTGAAGGCTTTCTTGTTATTTGCCGCGTTAAAAGTTTGACTCAATGGTGTGTTGTGCTCGGTACAGCATTTAGGGTATCTTAATCTTATAATGTTTTGATAAACTTCACACCCTCTGTAACTTGCTGGATGATTGCCTCTACAATTTTCGCATTTGGGGTTTCCCCTTTTTGCTGCATTCTGACGCTTCGCTCGAATAGTGTTTCCCGGCACATTCAGTTTGTTCAAATGTGTGTGTTAAAATTGTTGACATCTTTTACACTCAGTTACTTCTTTTTTATCAGGCGGTTTAAATCTGATTTTCATTTTCAGAATTTCTTGAATATTGCAAATTTCTTTGTTCCTGGTAATGGGTACAGTGACAATGGTAGCGGTTGGTTTGTGACTCTATGTTTGATATTATAAATTTTTCGTACTTTATTACTTAAGTTTACACAAAAAACTGTTGTCAACAGCCTTAGCTGTCTGTGAAAACCGACGCTAATGTTTCAAGTCTTACAAACATTCCGCGATGAGTTCTGTTCGAAGGTCGGGTCTGAACTCGGAAATGAAGCATAATTTAATTTGGTTCAATTGAGTAACAATATTGAGATTGTTAATCTCTGAATTATACTACACTCAAATTAGCATTAATTAGTTATGTTATCATTAACGTTATGAAAATACTGAGTTGTATCAATCACATCTTCACTTTCGATTTTCAAGCTACGGAAATTTTTGATGTAAACTTAAATGTATGTATGTTTTTTTAATTTTTGCTGATATATTATTGCGTGTTATTGCGTTGGATACGGAGCTGAATATGCACGGCGTAACTTACCTGGATCAAGAATATCGTAGTTACGAAGGAAATATGAAAACAGTTGAATGATGCTACATGTTCTCTTATGGAGGAAATTATTTGAGGGAATTAAGAAAGGGAATTGTGAGAGGGAAATACGAAAAGACAAACCGAGTCCAGTTAACAACTCCTTAATTACGTAGTAAATAAGTAAATGTGAATCATTAAAATGTATGTATGTATTTGGCGTTATTGAGTCGGTAGTCCAAATTCGCCCGCCAGCTACTGGTGTCCCTCATACCTGGGCTTAGTTAAATTCCCATGCTTGGGGGTAAGAGCGACATGAGGCGAACATGTATTATCTTCACCGTAACTAGCAAGATCCGCCTGCTTGAGCTTTTATTCGTCACACAGCTACAGAAACTCGGATGATTTTAAAGGAAAGCTACGGGCCAAAGGCTCTGGGGCTTTTTGCCACAGCTCTATCATTAGATCCCTTATAACGCCCTTGGTACTCTATAGATCTCGAATAGTAATAATGTGCTGCCTTTTCTAGTTCCCAGAAGCCCCCGTCTTGTTAGATGATCGCATTCGTTTGTTGGATCATGGGTATTATATTAATAATTTTTCAATAACTTAAACGTGTTTCCGACGACGGTGAACCTCCTGTTCCACGGCGTTTCCGCTAACGACTCTCTGAGCCCAGAAAGAGCAAGCTTAGCGATGACCCCCCTACGCAACTATGTCTTTGTGAAGATCGTCTAGAAGCTCCTTTGTGGTCCGGAGAGGGCGGATGGGCAGGAGAGCCCTCGGCCTTTTGTGCGGGCGGGGGTTCCCCGGCGGAAGTCGCTCCTCTGGAGCGCAGGGGCATTCGCTGGCCACGTGCGCCGGCGGCGAAGCGGCGAGCGCCAGCGCAAGCGAAATTGGAGGAGGGGATGATGGGGAGGGGTCACTACATCGCACTGCGCACAGAAATAACACTCAGGGCCGGGCCGGCAGGGATGGCTCATCGTTGCCACTGCGGCGTCTCCAACCGGGATATCGAAGAGTTGCAGACCCGATGGTGCCAGTTTTCGATACTAGCTACGAATAGAGCTATACTTGGATTTAAAACTAGGTTCAGTTGACGTAAATCAGCTGTTACGATATCATCCAATCGGGAGGTTGAACGTCACCATAGTGACGCCACTGTAGTGACAAGCTCCCGATTGCATAACACCGTAACACCTCATGATCTACCAAATTAAGCTCTAAATAAATCGAAGAATTGGTCGAATTCAGCCGCTGTATGGATGTGAATTCCAGGGGCCCGTTGTTCTGATCGGTAGATTTCTGATCAATTCCAGGCAAATGCAGAAGCCAACAAACGGGCCGCGGACCGTCCACGCGCCGTCTTTTCTTTCTCATTTTTGTCCCCTCCTCCACCTTACACACACTTACACGAACTACTGTTCTTTACATGCCAGAAGAGCAGCCGGGTGCTCAGAGCGAGTCCCAGGTCCGACATTGCACCGCATGGGGATGTAGACGGGAGGGGGGATTCCGCCACCCGACGTCCAGGTCGGTGCGGTTCCAGCGGGACAGGACACTGCCACCTTTGGGCTATATCATACACTCACTTGGCTAATGACGAACCTTAGACGCTCCCGGAAGCAACAAATTATCACTCTCTCGCAAACAGTCTGAAACGTACATTGGTGCATGTGTATGAGTGCGTATGTTCGTTGTACGTGAATGTCGTGTCGCAGAGGAACCCGTTGGCCAAAGCAGGAACGTGCGTGGATTTAGTGCCATGTCTTTATGATCCAAGAAACTTCCTTTCGTGTGTGTTAACGGTATCCTGCATTTGGTGTAAAACGCCCGAATAATAGTGAATGTAAATATTTAAATAAAAAATCTATTTTAGTACGACGTGGCGATGACATTCGCAAACCATCTGTACATTGTTATGCTCTGTAAACCCTTCTCTGTCTCTTTATCTCATTAAAATGCTGAAGAACTCTTACTTTCACGACATTCACCACAAATGTGGTCTCATCATCCATATCATCTCTAGATCTCTTCCGTCTGTAATTGCAATCGCCAAGATCCCCTCGAGCGGAGTCAGTCTCTCAACTTTTGTCTTGGCAACCTAACAATCCCCCTACATCTAATCACTCAAACACTCACATTTATGTACTCTCTGCTTCCATTGCTGCTGTCTTTTGAATTGACGGCTCTTTCGAAATCGCTTTAGCACTAGAGAATGGGGCGTAACGTCGAACCGCCCAGAGCTTAAAAATTGTGAGAGAAATAACCGCTAATACATCAATTTTTAATCTTAAACCCTACAATGACATCCGGATGATAATTGAAGCATCGAGAATACCAAGACTATTCATTCTTAAAGTGACCTTAGGTATGATGACCTGCACAACTGAAGAGCTCGAGTATGGGATGAGGGTTCATAAAATGACTCAACTGTACTCTATGTGATGGACATAAGACAATTGAGGGTTGAGAGTGTACAGTCAAAAAACAGTGAACGAAGTTAATACATATATATGGCAGTTAACATCATGAACGACAAAAAATGAAAGTGAATTAAAGATTTACAAAAAAGTCGTTAATTCCTCGAAATGTCAGGTTTACAAATTAACAACCTACAAACAGTATAGATTTTTCTCTAAAATAATCGTACTTGATTTGTGTGACAATTTATTTGTTCCTCTAAAATGGGGCATTACTAATTTCACGTGTTTTAAAGAATTTTTTTCTGAACATATTTTATTACATATTATTGGCAATGATTTTAAAAAAGAATGGAATTCTCGACATTATTTCTAAATATTAATTTTGATAATAATTGTTTTAAGAAATGCTGCCTGCAAATTTTCTTCTCTCATCCACAACCTCTACGTCAGATAAGTTCCTTTCAACGGAAAGATTAGTACCAGGCAGGCATAAAATATGTGTATAAAAATTCAAATAAAGATGGGTTAAAGTACTCGGACAATTCCGTCCAACGACTTGCGATCAACACATTCTCGGTATGTGTCTCCTGTCACTTTATGAACTGTATTTATAAGGAAATAAGAGTTATTCAGCTACGGTCCTTTTTTTGTCGCCTTATTTTTGGTAGTCTGTTTTGCTCTCTTACTGAAAAAGAACATTACGGGGTACCGAAACTATACTCAGGAACAACGTGATGGGGTAGCTAAAACGTGATGATCTCTTTCCGAAAGGTTTGCCTTGTGACATTTTACTTGATCCAATCTCCAATCCAGAATCCGTGTCGAGTGATATATCTTAAATAAACCCCATGGCGTGTGTCACCGATACAAACAGCCCTTTTATTACATGAAAATGAAAGTACACAATGTGCAAATAGTTGCACCTACAGTATTTGAGCCCGAGACCTTGTGTTATGTAAATATATGATCTACCAATAGCTACGAGTTTAATCACGGCTTATGTGACAATTCACTGATCTGATAGCGATCGACATACGATAAAATTGGCCAGCCGGCGTCACTAGCCGAATTTCTTAACAACGCTCCATGAAGATCCTGGATGGGTGACTGTCTAGCAACTCCGGGGATGTAACTGCATCGAGACCCTGGCCGAAGGGATAAAAGACAATGATTGACTTCGACTGATGATGACTGACTAGGTTAAAAGGATTATTTCACTGCAGGTTGGATGCCAGTACGTGGTAGTATAAAACCTTGTTACGAACTAACGAAAACAGAAATGTATGAAGAGTCTTCACAATTCAGTTCAATTCATGCCTTATTGTACTGGGCGAGACTCAGGACACGAGGTCTCGCCTGGAAGAAAGATGGTATCATTGGGAGGAAACAGGCGTTTTGAATTTTGCTGCGAGGCTTCTTTTATGCTTGAGGATCTTTTACATGCAGTGAATCTACAACATGGGACACCCGGATTTACTTCTCCGAAGGAAGGCGTACGAAGGATGTTTTCGCCTTTAAAAATCCACGGCATGAATCGCCTTTGGACTCGCAAACGTGGGTACAACAGCCCCATACGTTAACCGTCATGTAACGCTAATGTTAGCCCCATAAGCTAACCGTTATACCACCTAAGCCGCAAACGAACATTTTATTTCGAATGATCGAGCATTTTATTTCGCTGAACATTTATTTTGTTTTCGAAGCGCGTCTCTTGTCTGTGTGTGCCGTGGTGGCCCCTGCGACCTGGGAACAAGGAATGGCCATGGGCGTTGCGCAGGCAAACGGCGGGAGCCGCCTCGCGGTGCGTGGGTGCGTCGGCGCGTGGGCGCGGGGGCACGCACGACAAGCAGCGCGGGTGCGTGACGCGCGGCCACGAGCGTCGCCCGCCGCCCTCGCGACCACCAAGGTCGTGAACCCATTGCGCATGCGCTGCTCTGGATGGTGTTTGTTTTCGCAATTCACGTACACTCGGGTACAGAGCTGGAAGCGGGCTTCAGGGCAGCTGGAAGCATTGTTCGGTGACGTGGAAAGAAAAATGAGGTTTTGGTGTAGTTCTTAAGACAAAGCTATCTATTGAATTTTTGACATTTCTCGGATTACAACATTTTCTAAATGTATAGTTTTTTCTCGTAAATTGATTATTACATCTTTGTGAAACGCACTCTTTTAACATTTTTTGTTATTTTCTTTCTTCATTTGCATATGTCAAGATGGCAGTAACTTTGTTACAAGTCTCTCATTTTCCTTATATCTTTTGAACAAAAACATCTTAAAGATTCTGCTTTTCACTAAACGATAGAGAAAAGTTTATTCGTTAAAGTTGTTAGCACTGCAAAAATTTATCTTCTTTGTCTATTTACGCGAAAATGTGTTTCGTTTATTTGCTGCCATAACGAAGTAATTGGTTTCGTACCTTCATCTCTGATTTCTGAAAAACGACATTTTTGAACATGTTTCTCTCAATATCTCTGAAGCTACTCGAGTTATAATTTTTATTTTTTGTAGAAATTCAATTAAGGAGGTCATAAGTACATGTTACCAAAATGAGTACAGAATGTTTCCTACTTCAGAATTTCTAAATAAAAGTAAAGAAAAATAATTTTCTACATTTCTAGATTTTGACTTCTACTATAAATATGCTGTAAATTACAAAACTATTAATAAAAGTAAATCTGGACATATAAATATAAATCATTTCCACCAAGCTGCTCCTAAAATTTTACAACACTCCTACAATTTTACATTTTTTAGTTAAATAGTTCTTGAGGTAATGGGTCAAATGTACAATCAAATTAACATGGGGGAGAGAGTGCCTTATCTCCCCTTAATGTAGTTTAATTTATTATTATTATTATTATTATTATTATTATTATTATTATTATTATTATAGATTTTTGTGGGATTGCGTATTTACTGGAAAGCAAAAAATTTACCCTTTAAATTATTGACACTGTAGAAAGACAACAAACTACTCATTTCGAGATATACGTTTTTGAATTTCTGTATTACATTATTATATGAGTATACGTATAATAGTGAATGCATCTTCTGCCGACGTGTATTAAAAACACTAACTTATTTACGGAATTGTTCATTTTCCTACTAGTAGACTTTTCTTTTAATTTTAAAAAGAATCGTTGAATCATTAGCAGTAATGTACAAACATATTACATAATGAAAGTTAACAAAACTGACGTAAATTTAAATAAACACACATTTCTCATCTTCAAATATACGCTGACGTCAATTCTACTTTAGCTTTGTAAGGAAATGATGGTATCGAATGAAGCTACAAAATGCACGAAATGAATATTTCTCTGCCAGCATGAAAAAAAGTCTGTATACACTAGGCCATCCGAAGTGCCCGGTATGAATTATTTCTATAAAATCAAACGTACTTGCTGCGCTTTCTAGGTCACAGAATCGACAAAGAATCATTTTGATTTATACATCGCCTTATCCCCTAACTGTCGCGATATTGACATCCTATCTTTGTACGTTCCAGTTCTTCAAATCAATCGTTTTCAGAAAGGAAAAATGAATGTTCATTTATGCAAACATTCAATTTGAATGGAATTGGAAGTGTCCATATTATTTACTGGAATTTATTAGAAAATCGTCATTTTATTTATTAATCATTGAAATAAATTAATGCGCTATAAAAGTATGTATGTTTTGTATCTGGAATTAAAAAACCAATGAGGCAATAATGCTTTTATAATTTAGTGGTATGGCATTGAAATTTAAAAATGGTAAAGGGATTTCGGTACGCATCATGTTAATGGTGATCGGAATAGTAGCGTGTCTGGTCATGAAACAAGATTATTTCACGGTCGCCGGTCGGTGATCTTTCCCCACTGGATGGCGAGATCCAGCGCCGACCTACCCTTGCGGTTACAGTTTTTCCCCCAACCACATATCTTCCATGAGCGAGAACCCCCCCCTCCAACCGGAACAAGCTCTAAGCTCCTCACCAGTCTCTTGGCATATGTGGTAGTGTAGTGCACGTAAGTGTAAGGGTGTGAAGGTAAGGGTGAGGGTAGGACAATGAAGAGGAAGGAAAGATCGCATGCGGTCCGTCTCCTGTTTGTTAGAGTACTGCTCGACTGTTGTTGATCGGAGAATCCGCGGAAAAATACCAATCAGAGCAACCTGCCGCTAGAATTCTCCTCCAGACAGCGACTGAATTCGACCTCGAATCCTGACACCGTTGCGACTCGAACCCTAGGACCTCCCGATCAGAGACACAGGCTGCGACATCAATTGATGTCCTGAGCCACCTAAGCCGGTTTCAACACCGTCACCGTTTCCATTTCGTTGCTACGAAGACCGCCAAGACGTCCACTGCAGAGCTGTAGCCACCGTCGCTGTCTGTCCACGTCTCCTCTTCCACCGCCGACAACAGTAATAACACCCCCATTGTTGGTATCCCACCATCAGTTTCAACACTACCGCCGCTGCCTGCACCAAACACGCCGCCTTCATCCACAGCCGCCCCTTCACAAACACGTCGTGACATCCACTAATAGCCTCTATTCGAAGGCTTTCCCACTTCTAAGGCGCGAAGTTACTGTTCTCTTTCCACAATTACCGTCATCGCCACCATCATCATAATTCGTGTTACGTCATCAGAATATCGAACACTCCCTTCGCTGCCGTCTTCCCTTCCCCCATCTCCGATTGGTCTCTCAATCACGACCGGTCTAACATTCTAAGAAACTTCATGCATGACCAAAGTATAAGGTCCATTCATAATATGAGAATATTTAGCTTATGTTATCAAAATTAATATATCCATTTCACTCACGAAAGTTCAGCCAATAGCTCTCAAGGATACGAACCAATCGAAGTCGATTCATCGACGAATTATCCGTTAAAAATTATCACTTCTTCATTATCATATCCTCAGAAGTGATAATAATTTGTACTGTTTTGTTTACAAGTAAAACTTATATGTTTCTGTTTATATTTATGAAAAATCACAAATTATTGTTCTTCTTCATTTCCTTCTTCTCCACCGTTTCTCTTTCTTCATCTTCTATTGGCGAAATTTTATTCGTCTTTTGAAATATTACTCGTGCTTTGAAATTCTCAAACAAATTCCAAAGTCCTCATGGTATTACCCTTCGAAATTAACTACGATCTATTATATTTTTTTAAAAAATGTTACTTTAAGAAATCTTTACATCTTTGTAAACTTATACATAATTTGCCAAATATATTGAGGTTTCTAGCCAGCGGGATCCCCAAGCATTACAAGGCATGAATCCATCCCCGCCTTTCATCTCCCTCACCGATCCCACTGCCGCTATTTCCTCCCCCGCCGCCTCATCCACCGCCACCGAAGACCTGCGGATCTGTCGCAACGCGCCGCCAGTGAATAATTCCGACCGGTCCGAGCAGTCATTATTCCAAATTGCGGCGTATCGCAACTGCCTCTCTCTCCCTCCCTGCCAATTTCGGGGAGCTTTCGCATTTTTCGCGGCGGCAGCGAGGGCGATGCAAGCGCTTGGCGAGTGTCGAGGACGTAATGAATCCGCTCGTTGGCGTATGAATTAGTGGAGCGCGAAGCGATCGCTGTCACGGCGCAGCTGAGCGCGGCCCCCTGGGAACCTCACGCGGACCAGGCGTTGCCCAAGGCGCAATCGCCAGCCTTCAGCTGTTGTTGCTCCTGCTGCTGCTGGTTCTTGCCGAAGGAGAAAGGGAACGTGGTTTGGGTCACGATCGAATTGTTTAGGTATGTGACTCATCCAAATATAATGTTGTGGATGTGGTCGGAAAGGGAAATGTAAACCATCACGTATCTTATATAAGTATATACGATAATATCTGGGCTTGGGTCACGATCGAATTGTGGATGTAGTGTATGAATTAACCGAATATAATTTTTTTGATGCGGTCTGAAAGGAAAATGTAAAACACTACATATCCTATATAAGCATATATATCATCTTTCATTATTTAGTGACTGCCCTAGAAAGACAAATAGAGTAACGTAGCGGAAGTTATCTTTTACTAGCAACCGGCTGTGACGGTAGAAGTCCCTAAATAAACAACAGAATGCTTTTACGAAGTCGTGGACATGTTTTGAAAAATTCCAGGAACCACGGGAGTTTGAATTGATGCAAATGTGTGCATGGTATGCCAGATATATTAGCGGTAGTAGCTTCAAGGTGGCTAGGAAGTTGTAACTTGAACTGTAAAACAGAGGTCTTGAAAATAAATTGTTATGTGTTGAATATGAGAAAGAACTTTATTTTCTCAAAGAAGTCGACGGGAAGTCAATGGTAACATAAGTTGTGACGCTTTGACTTGAGACGTTATATATGTGCGTTGAATTGGTGGCAGCGGTGGGCCGTGCTACGTGCTTGGTGGCACCGGCGGCACGTGCCGTAGGTGGAACGTGCCTTGTTATCGGTGGATGTGCCTTGTTTCGGCGTGAGAACCAAATTGTTGTGGGCTTACCGGGTACATGGAACGTGCCTTGTCAACGGCGTGGGTGTCAAATTTTGTAGACGTACCTGGTGTATGAGACTATTGAACATTTTTTAGAAGAAAAGTCGAGGAACATGAATATTTATGGTAGTGTGTAGTGCCATGTGGCAAAAATTATAAAAAAAACTGTAAAGATATTGAAAAACAACAGCACATGTTGAAAGAAATATTAACTTGGGAGCAATACTAAAAATGTACAATGTAGTTTTAAAAATTGTAATCTGATAAGGTATTATATTTCTTTATAACTAAATTTGATTAAATACTCTATCTTAGATGACTAAGAAAATCTTGGTAAATGCGGCTGGTAACTTAGATTTGGAAGATTTGAATGATTAACATTACGTAGATTAGAATTAGCTATCAAAATCTTGAAAGTTATGAGAAAGAATGATTTAATAAATTTGTTGAAAATGAAAAAGAGGAAAAGTTAAGAATAGCAGAGAAACGGTAAGGTGAAGACTAGTAGAAAAAGAGAAACGGGAAAAAATAAAGCTAATCGAAAGCATATGTCAAGTCAGTATTAATAGTAGTTACATACGTTTTGTTTATTTTCCATTCAATTTTTTAATTAATGGGAGTGGATTTCGTAATTATTATTCTCCATATACATTGATGAAGTTAAGTCTGAAATTGTTCTTTAATTGCATTTTTAGTGATTTTAATTTTATTTGATAGGATGAGTGAAATTTTAAATGGTATTTTTTTCTGAGTTGTATATGAAAGGAAAATTAAGAATTATTAAATAGCGTAAGAAAGCTGGAATAATTTCAAGTAGACATGAATTTTCGAAGTGTGGAAGAGAAATGAAATTATATAAAAATAATTTAAAAAATGCTGTCGGGTAGTATGCTTGATTTTGTTGTAAGAAAGATATGAATGCACATGTTCATACTTTTCTGAACGTAAGGATTCATGGTTCAGTGGGAGTAAGTTAAGTATGATTCAGGTCCTTAGTATGGCAAATTTGTGTGTGACGTGAGCGAAAGTGAAGCACATTGTGAATGATGTAAATGTAGATGCAAAAACAGTGACAGATTGGATGAGTTTTTGTTTGGAAGTATGTTTTATGATTCAGGAAAGAGAACGTGTACTTTTGAGAGGCGAAGGTGTGATTGTAGAAATTGATGAAAGTAAATTATGTAAAATGACGTTTAATAGAGGTAAGAGAGGGAATGGAAAATGGATATTCGAGGGAATTGAACGAGGGTCAAAACGCTGCTTTTTCAAAATTGTTGAAAATAGAGGCAAAGAAGTTCTTTTAGACCTATAAAATTTTATTAGACTGGGATTCACTGTGATGTCGGATTGTTGTTCTTATAATTATCCATAATACGAAGGTTATCGGCACTTTGCCGTCAACCACTCTTTGCATTGCAAGAATCCTGAAAATAATGAGCACACCAGTGCAATTGAAAGTATTTAGAGTTCAATTAAGGGCCAATTGCCTCGACGTGGCGTCAAAAATGATTTTCAAGCATATCTTTTGGAAAATATCTGGAGAAAACATATCTCAAGAAAAGTATTGGCGACATTATATGGGAATTCTTAAAATATGTACAAAAAATGAATGAAACTCCGCAAAACGCTAGACGTGAGTGCAATACTTTTTACGTTTATATTTTTCATTCTCTTTTTAGGAAAGTGAGTGAGGTAGACCAGGGGTTTCGGGGAGAGGGCCAACCTCCAATAATTGGAAACCGAAATTTAATTGTAAATTTGTTTTCTAAATAGATATAGATAGATGTTATGATAGATATAGATAAATGTTATGAGTATACTTTCTTAACGTTTAGTGTGTGTGTGTGTTCTAAAAAACTAGGAATACTTTTTTAATTTTCTTCGTAGGAAAGTGACCAAGGGATTGGGGACTGGTGCTTCCAACAATTAGAAATCGAAATTTAAGTGTAAATTGCCTTTGGAAACTGAAGAAGAGACGAATGTTATGAGTAGTATGTTGCTACAAAGATTTATACGATCAGGACGCTTTGGAGAGGGGGTAGCTCCTGTTCTACCAAAGATAAAATTAGCAGAGCTAGAATTGGCGAAGTTAATGTCAGTAAAGAAGAAGAACGAACTAAAGTAGAAACTGAAGCATCGATAAGACAAGATAAAAACGAGGTGTATGTAGAATCTCAAGTAAAATATATTAGGAAAGTAAAATTTAATTTAATGCAAAATTTTAAAACTTATCTGCCTGAAAGCAATCCAACCAGAAAGCCACATAGCAAAGATTTAAAAATATTTGATGTATTCTACAGCAGAAAATTTAGATCGAAAGCATTGAGGGGCAATATTAAATACATAGCCATCAGCCGAAGTAGAATATTTAATTCGCGGAAAGATAGACATCCATTATGATAAAAGAGTGCAATTGCGAAAGTGAAATTAAAATCACCACCTGAGAAGTTAAAACAAGATTATTCTGCACGCAAAACGCCCAATAAATCTTGAAAAAAAATTAGGATTTATTTTAAAAGTCAATTTATAAGGTTGGATTGGAGGATTTGGAACAGATTCTTTAAAAAGTTTGAATTATCTTTTAGTTACGTATCAAATAAAGAAATGATTCTCATTGTTGTTAAAAAACAAATGATAGAGAAACGGGTAACATTTAAAGAATCGAACGAACGCCTTAGAAAAAGGACGTACGGAACAGTTGTAGATAAAAACCTGCAATATTTATTTGAAGGAACAATTTAATAAGCGTACTATTGAAGACAAATATAAAAAATTGAGAAAGCCCGGAAAAAATACAGGAGCAAAATTAAGGTATTATCAAAACTACCAAAACTGACAATTTCGCTAAAGGAAAAGAAGTCCAATATTATTATTGTCTTTTGGACATATTAAACCTCAAAGACCAGAATTTAATAAAATTAAGCCCAAACAAGTAGTTAATACAGAGTATGTCAACGAGGATAAAGAAGGAATCGAAATAAATCATTATTTGTTTAAAGAAAAAGGTAATGACAGCCATATTAATATTTTAAGCGACATAAGAGCACATTGATGTAGTTGCTAGGAAATATGACTCTCAAGAATGTTATACTGGAGAAAATCTTTGAATACAAACACCAGTAGTAAAGCATTTAGTTTGTCTGCCGATTGCGGAAATAAAATTAGAAGGATCCATCGGAGTTCTAAATACCAAAGCGGTTGTAGAATCTGATGAATTAGACAAGAATAGATATTTATTAGGTAATAAAACTACAAACTAGTGAATAAATGAAATATTTTTATTTGATATATAATGAAATATATTTATTTGATAACAAAAAATACAAACTCGAAGTATAGTGAATCAAGAAATTGAATCCAAAAATGAGTTGATGAAGGTGAAGCTGACTTAGGGGAAGATGATAATGTAACAAATACGGGAAATAATGACAGCAGTGTTGAAATTCTATCATATTCTGAAGTGTAGAAAGTTGGATAAATATAGATCACCGAGCTATAATAGAGGTTCAAGAGAAATATTTAGAATTACATAAAATTAAGGTTAATTTAAATCAGAAAACTATTTTTAAAAATAAAACAAGATTTTTTGGGGGGTTTGAAAATCCTAATATGGGACAAAAGGTTCGGTAATTAATTGTAATACCTAAAACTGTATGAGAAAACTTCTTGAAATTAGCTCCTGGAATTTTAGGAGCCTTTGTAGCATTACTAAAACCAAACATAATTTAAATCAATATTTCTTCAGGTCCAGATGCAATATCAAAGAATAGATTACGGAGGAGACAAAAGGTGAAGCAAACTTCATCTTGTTCCAACAATCAGTGGGGATTCAATTTGAGTTGATATATGTGTACAGAATAGCATTACGCCAAATGGATATAAGTATATCACGAAGGTTTCTATCGCAACGAAATTTTCTGAGGTTCGCCAGTTCCGAAGATAAAATCTAAAACAATTGCAGATTTATTCAGTAGAATAGGATTTGCGGAGGAAATTCACAGCGATTTGGTTTCATTGTTCGAAAGTGAACTAACATAATTTTTAGAGGAGTGAGGAATTAAAATAATTCATAGTTCCCAAATCATCCTCAAAGTAATTGCGTGGAAAGATGGCACAGAACGATGAAAATACTATTAAATGGAATATGTTGAGAACAGAAAGGTGATTGTCTTCGATGTTCTTCTACTATTTTATTTGCTTTACGAACAACATTTCATGAAACAACCGGTTTTACCCCAGCTGAATTAGTTTATGGTAGAAACTTGAGAAATACATTAACTATACGTAAAAATAATGGGAAAGGAATTGAAAAAATAATGAAACAATAGTTGAGTATGTATTTAAAATTCTAAATAGATTAAGAAAGTATCAGAGAGGCAAAATGAAGAGGAAAATAAAATTAAAAATAAAATCTATTATGATAGAGTTAAGAAAGAAAGTACAAAGGAGACAAAATCTTAATAATGAATGCTAGTGAAGGGAAATTCTCGTTAAAATTTGCCTAAGGCCTATTTGCCTAAGACTTGCTTAAGGGCGGGAATATATTTTCAGAAAATGCCGGTCTATTACTATAACACTCGACGTAGAAATCATACTCATCAGGTGATAGTATCAACAGCTCATTACAAAAAATTCACATACAATACATGTACATTATTTTACAACACTTTTCAGATGACATTAAACGATTAAATTCGATAGAAAAGTTTAAATCCAAAGTGAAATCGTTTCTGCTGCATAACTGTTTCTATACAATTAGAGACTATACTGAGGATCACAAGGAAGGTAACATTAATTTTAACAGTGATATTTAATGTATTATTTACCATTGAACTGTATAATTCTAAACAATATGTAACAAGTATTGTATCGCAGCTTCTGGGTCAATGACCTCCATCTCGATCAGGTTTTTCATCCAGTTTCCCTGATCCATTGAGCAAAGGCTGAGATGGCCCCTTGTTTTGCTTCTGGACATAAATGTAACTTCATTATCGGTGCACGTCTTCTAGAATTCATTGGGAAATATAGTTATTCAAATTATCGTTTCCATGTTGTTGCGGCAGGAAGTATTATTCCTTGACGAAGGACATCATGGATAAGAGCCCACAATTATTGCTTATTTATCCTTAAAACTAGATTTTATTACATGGGAGCTGTTTTTAAATTCAAAATTCATGTAGTATATGACTTAGTGTAGGGATCACAGAATTTTGAAAATGTGCACAGAATTCACTTCTCCACATAGCACGTCATACGTAGTTTTAACTGTTTTTTGACGTAAAGTAAATAAATGGAAAGAACCAAAGGGAATAGTAAAAAATGAAATCAGAAACTAATTAATTCGATGTTTTAAACATAATAGGTTTGAAGATAAGGTTCACCATCAAAACGTGATAAAAACATATTTTCAGACAGAGAAGGCAGTTAATAAAATTATAGTAGTACAATAAGACATAAGATTAGATAATACATAAAGATAATGAAATCAAACCAGTAACCCGCCTGGAGTTGGACAATAAGCTACACACTACAATCAACTGATTTCTCAATTCTATTTTCACCTAGTAACACAAATTCTGTGTTGCAAAACACTCCGCCAGAAGAAGAAATGGAACTAACCGTCGCCCAGCCTCGAACCAACAACGGTCGAGGACAACCCGCTGTCAACAATCCATCTCTACAAGGCCTCAACCTGCAGCAACCTCAGAATCAACAAGAAACGACACTAGAAAGGTCACTGAGTGACAGTGTACACCAGGCACGTCAAACCGCACCCACATGAGCTACTTGCCCGCCTGGGGAGCCTGGCACGGGCAACTTCCCCTGATTCCGTACTCATTTCCCTTTACAATCCAGAAAGGGGTGTACGAGATGCGCAAACAAGCGGCGCGAGGCGGTGAATAGTGGCTTCATACGAAAATATGTTTACCAGATTTATTCTTCCAAATAATCGAGAATTGTACTATGTTTATATTCTTCACTACTTATTACTATTTGATGTTTATTTTCTTACTAAATTCTACCTTATAGACATCATCGCTAAGTGACCGGAATATGTTTGAATGGCGAATTATTTCCTTGTTTTTGTATTGTATTGTATTATTAAATCATTCAGTTATTCATTGTATATATCAATAATTGAAAATCAATTAACAAGTCGCTATAAGTTAACAATTCTCGCTCACGCACGGACAGCGCTTTTAACAGACAAGAATATTTGCCTGTTAAACCTTGTAACCTAAACCTAGAAAGTTCATGCTTTTATATCACTCTTAAGTAAACAGGATTAGAAAATCAAGCGGGAGGTCCTAGGTTCGAGTCCCGTCAGTGGCAAGATTTTCGACACTAGCTTGACAGCTAGGTCGAATTCAGTCGCTGCCTGGAGGAGAATTGTAGAGGCCGTCTGCTGTGATTTGTAGTTTCCAGTGATTTATTCGATCAACACCAGACGAATGCCGGAGCAGTACCCTAACAAACGGGCCACGGATCGCGCGCGATCTTTCCTTCTTCTTCCTTGTCCTATCTTCATCGCTTACTTACATACACTTACACTAATACGCACTACACTACCATACATACCGGAAGACCGGTCGGGAACGTAGAGCTTGTCCAAGCTGGAGCGGTGCCCCACTGGTACGAGGCACCAGGTTGAGGGAATCCCCGCTAGCCGGCGGTAGGTCGGCGCCGGATCTCGCCATCCAGCGGGCGAGGATTACCATCATCTCCCGATGAAAAAATGCATTACTCTTACGGGACTTATGACTTGAGTAGTTGACGTTCTTGGAAGATCAAAAATTCAGTTACAGAGTCCCTTTCAAAAACAGCTTAGTTGCACTTGAAAAATTAGGCCATAATTTAGAGAAAGACGATTTTAATAACCAAACGTAATCTTGGATCACAGCAAATATTAATTAAAAAATCTCACCTACTTATGCAGAACAAATATCTTGCATAAATCAATTTATAATCGAAATCAAAACCAAATGTGACCTCTAATATTGTACCAGATATAAAGAACAAGAAAATAATGATAATATGCAAATAACTACAGAAACACCCAACGGAAATTCCACTCATACAAGGACCTGCTCAACAGAAAGTTGTGTTTAAAACCGTATACCAGTCGATTACTGAACAGGATATTCCACTCATTAATAGATCTAAGAAAACGAAAATTAACAGTAATAACTACACAAATCTGAAGCTGGAATGCGAAGTTCAAAATTCAGCTCAACCCCACAAATACAACAGCGAAGATTATTCTCTCAGACCTCCCAGCCCACCAACTCCCACCAAATATACCACCTCCACTTCACTGAAAATAACCACCGTGTAAATAGAATAGTACCCTACCAATAAACTAGCTAAATATTTAGGACTATATCTAGACACAAAATTAAACTGGCGCAATCACATTGAAACAAAGTTAATCCAAACCAATACCCAACAAAATCAATTAAAATAGCTATTAGGCTTATAACAGCTCTTTTGGTGTAGTAAAAGTTACATAGAGGGTCGTTTCCTTACAGTCATTGCGAACACGAATGGTAGTTGTCAATCTATTCTAAAAGTTGCTTTAATATGAACGATCAATGGTATCTTAATATGTAAGCGCTCAGAAATATGGTTCTTTGTCGGCATTTATTTGTTTTATTCGGTAAACCGGGGAAAATATGCAGATAATAAAATAATTTGTCATACCATTTAATGATATAAGGTAATAGTAACACAGAGAAAAATTAAAGATTATTTTATTTTTGTACGGATATAACGCGACTGCAACTAGTAAGGTAAAAGTACACATTTACATTTGCTGCACCGTAGCAAACTTCGAGATGTGATTAATCGTTCATAGTCGTGTGATAATCATGTGTTTCATCAAACCAATAATCATGAGCTGTTGCCCTTTTCGAATTCTTAATTACACAGTGGAAATACTTTCTTGCATCAGCAGAAGAGAATCTCTACTCCAAAGGATGGCATGCATTCCAGGTTAAGTACCTCGCAAGTAACAGCACTGTTGAAGTTCAAAGCGCAAAGATGAGAGGTAGTGAATGTCTAGCAAGAAATCGGAGAGTGTGGACTGCTACATGAAGATGTGAGTAGGATCAATGGCCCTGAACTTCGACGAAGCTCTTGGCAGCTAATTAGAGGTTATGCTTTATAGCGCACGATTTCCGCAACATTATGCAGTTCAGTGTCAGCTAGCGGGCCATGAAGCTCATTTGTTTGGAGTCCACAGGCGTCATCCCAGAAGACTGCGGATGTGGTACGTAGACCATAGGAAAAGGAAATGCTGCGATTAGAAAGATGTTCAATAATATGTTACTTTCACCAGACATTTAACTTAACGATAAACAATATTGAGGTATTGTATCTGTGTTTTGAAATAATTCGATTATTCAATCATTGATGATTCATACATTTTTCTATTCATTTCTCAAACGGACGTAACTTGTTTACCAGAGTGTACCTTAACAATGCGGAGCGTTATTTAGTGTACGGAAAATAAACCGAACGTATAGAAGTCATAATGTAGTTTTTGTGACGATATTGAATTTTGTTTGCTTAAACTTAACGAATTCATTTGAAATGGGGAAGAAATTGGAAGTATATTGTCTCAGTCGCTTGCGTCACTCTATAGTTTTTAACTTTCTCGCCTACCGCTTACATAATATAGAGAAAGTATTGTAATGATGCGAAGAAATACGGTGATTTTTAAGAAATTTCACAACAGTTCATGAAAAGTTTGCTAAAATCTTTTTGAGGAATATAATTTATAAATTATTCTCTCTTATAATCATCAAATCTATTTTGCTTCATTTGTCCCATCACAAATTATGCGTGCTGTCTAATTACGTAACTTAACTTGTTCACCTCGAATTTGTATTACAGTGTTGCAGGGCGAGATTTCTTTCCCACAATATTTCTTCCATTGGCTTATGTAAATTTTCTCCATCAATATTCGCCCATCTCCGGAAGTGGAGCAATTAAGGTAAGGAACGTGCTTGCCAATCAATCCAACTGGGCCAGGGTTGCCGGTTTTATTTGCGTCATCAGATTCGGGGCAATCGAAGAATTATTTCTTGAAGTCTCACCCATTAATCCGAGAACTTCCACTAATTTCTTTCCAAATGACTTGCAGAAAACGGTCAGTTGCTTAATAATTGCAGTCTTCATTTAGGACACGAAGCACTCGAATCTCACCGAAAGCTCGCCTACTAAAATCACGTCTTTTGTAATGTTTTATTCGATAATCATAGGATTCAATTCTCGATTTGCTTAAGGGATTTGTACAGCGTCGTAACAAATGAAGGTTACGCGAATTACGTTTCACAGTTAGTTGGCCTCAGCACTTCGAAAGATTAACGGCAGCTTTCATAACTTGAAGAAAGATTTCTCGACTCGTTTAAGAATAAGTTGGAGAGTACCTACAACATAGAACTTCTTTCGTATTTTTTCAAACTAATTATTTATTAAAAATTTATTTAAGAGCGAATTTTTCAGACTTTTGCTAATGTTACATACACACGTAACATTACATACTACTGGCGAAAAGTTGATAACCTATATTATCCTTGTTTCAAAGCAGATGCGGCGAGAAAAATACGATCGTGTCGTAAACGATTGAAATGTCTCTCAATGCACGAATACTGATTTGCACGTTATGACATTTTTTATTCTTATTTATTAAAGTAACTTTTCTGTACAGAGCAGACTATTTTTTTCAAAATGGGATTTTTACCCTCTTTCTTTGAGTATACACTTTGCATAAGTCTAACAAAAATAATTTGCGTGTGACAAGTATTTCAAACATAGTGTAACGCAACGCAATGCCTCCGCCTTACCTGATTCATTTCACTGTGCCTGTAGAATCCCATTTTTAAGAAATCACACTGTTGAATGCGTTCCTATTAGATTTCTTAAACCTTGACGAATTGACAAACGAATGCGTAAATGTTCGTTTTCACTGAACAACACGTTTACTAATAAATACAAGGGCACATACTGACTGGTGTTGTGTAGGCGGAGGAGGAATATATTGACTCTTCAGATGATGCGGAATTTTGAAAAACAACAACGTTGGTTATTTGTCTGTGGCCTTCTTCAGGACACGATACGTTTGCGCAATGTCACACAAATGGCAAACTATCGTTGTTCAAAGAAAATTTACTTAAAGCTGAAACAGAGGCTGACTGTTAATAAGTTTTTTCTTAATAAAAGTTCCAATAATTACTTTTTATATACAGTCACAAATCCATTTATTAAAACAAAATGATTTTTACATTATAATGGTATCTTGAAACAAGAAGTCAAGTTGTGCCTCCATCATCAGGCCTTACTTGACCTCTGAAACGTTGCCACGCTGTTTCTTGTTTCAAGATACCATTGTAATGTAAAACTCATTTTGTTTTAATAAATGGATTTGTGACTGTCTGTAAAAAGTAATTATTGGAACTTTTATTAAGAAAAAACTTTACTTAAGGCGCTATACTTCGAGTAGCCGAGAAAAGCCTGCGAAGCCGCGTTGACTACAGGCGGTGTGGCACACAGCGCGCCGCCCTGTCTCGCCCGCAAGCGCTGCGCGTCTGAGTCAGCGCACGCGGCGTCGCACAGTGGTCCAAATCAACCCCGAAAAGGACGGAATGTGGATTGATTGGTGATTCCGGGCGCGTCAACTGCTAAGGTCATTAATCCCGTAAGTGTATTGCATGCTTTTTATAGCGGGAGGTGGCGGTGATCTGATTGATTGATTAGGGATTCCGGGCGCGTCAATTATAGGTCATTAGTCATAAGTCATTAGTCATTAGTCAAGGTCATTAGTATCATAAGTGTAGTGCATGTTTCTTCATCGGGAGGTGGCGGTGATCTTTCACCACTGGATGGCGAGATCCGGCGCCGACCTACCGTCGACTAGCGGGATTTTCTCAAACCAGGTGTCTCCCACCAGCGGGCCCGCCCCAGCCGGGACAAGTTCCAAGTCCCCGACCGGTCTCCTGGCAAGTATGGTAGTGCAGTGCATGTTAGTGTAAGTGTGTGTGTAAGGGGTGAGGATAGGACAAGAAAGAGGAAGGAAGGATCGCGCGCATGCCGTTGCATGCCGTTTGTACTGTTCCAGCATTCGCCTGGTGTTGATCGGAGAAACCACAGAGAACTACCGATCAGAGCAGCCGGCCTCTAGAATTCTCCTCCAGACAGCGACTGAATTCGACCCAGCTCACAAGCTAGTGTCGGAAATCCTGTCGCCGTCGGGACTCGAACGTAGTACCTCCCGGTAAAACTGCAGTGACATCAGTTAATTCCCTGAGCCACCGCTCCCGGTTACTGCTCCGGCATTCGCCTGGTATTGATCAGAGAAACCATGGAAAATTACCGATCACAGCAGGCCCTAGAATTCTCCTCCAGGCAGCGGCTGAATTTGATTTAGCTACTTATCTTTTTAATTTGAACTAGCGCCGGAAATCCGTTACCGTCAGGAATCGAACTCCAGGACCTCCCGGTCGGAGTCGCTGTAGAGACAGCAGCAAAACGAGCTAAGCCCACCCGGTTTCAATAACGTATATCGTACTACTCCTTCTCTCCTACAGTTTGTTCATGATCTTTCTGTTTTGAAAAAGCAATGTATTTTAATCTAAAACGTAGCCACTGAATTTAATATAACACTTTTTTGAAGCTTCTGGCCATCGGGCCCAGTGTGATCCGCTTCCCAGGCGGCGGGTGAGATGCGCGCCTCGATAGCTGGATTTATGGGGCGCGGGGGCGGAGGCGAAGATGCGCGCGGGGCGCGGAGCTCTCCTTGGCCCAGATCGCCCGCGCCACGCCGCGCCGCCTCGTGCTCCACGCCCCTGACTCACGCGGCGCTTCGCGGCTACCGCTGGCGCAGCCTCCCGCGCGCTACCGTCCGCCCGCGCCGCCGCCCTCGCCCGGCCATCTTGGCTCATCTGGGGATAAATGGGGCTTTGCTCTCAGATAGCCTGGTTTCAGGATGCTCCGGATGCGGTGGCAAACATTGCAACACCACCGCAGGTACGAAATAATGTCCTAAATCCCCTACAGAAATGCTCGATCCGACTTAGATGTCTCAGGATAGCATCAAGTGATGTCACTGCAGTGACTCTAACCGGGAGGTCCTGGGTTCCAGGACCGTCGGTGTCAGGATTTTCGACCTAGCTTCATAACTAGGTGGAATTCAGCCGCTGTCGGGAGGAGAATGAAAGCGGCCGGCAGCTCTGATCGGTATTTTCCGTGGTTTCTCCGATGAACACGCAGTGAATGCAGGAGCAGAACTCTAATAAATAGACCAAGGACCACGCGCGATCTTTCCTCCCTCTTGCTTGCCGTATCCTCACCCCACGCTTACATAGTGTTGCACATGAATGCACTACACTACCACACATGACGGGAGACCTGTTGGGAGCTTAAAGCTTGTTGCGGCTGGGGCGGTGCCTGCTGGTGGGTGATGCCTGACTTTGGAAAACCCCCGCAAGCCGGATCTCGTCATCCAGCGGGGAAAGATTACCCCCACCTCTCGCAATGAAACATACACCACATTTACGGAAATAATGACTTTAGCATTTGACGCGCCAGAAAACAGTTATCAATCGATCAATCACTCGGGTGAAATCTGCCAACCATTCTTATTGCGGATCACTCCATTCCCAGCGATGTTGAATTTTTGACTTTTCTTCTCTAGTACTTTGCTTCCAGTTTGAGTTCAGTGTAATTTCCAAGAGGAGGAAAATTCGCACTTGCAAGAATACACAATTAAATGGTCAAAAACTACAATGTCGGGGGTCTGGAGGAAAATTCTAGCGGCCGGCTGCTCTGATCGGTAGTTTTCCGTGGTTTCTCTGATCAACACGAGGCGAATGCCGGAGCAGTACCCTAACAAACGGGCCACGGACCGCGCGCGATCTGTCCTTCCTCTTCCTTGTCCTATCCTCTCCCCTTACACACACACTTACACTAACATGCACTACACTACCACATATTTCTGGAGATCGGTAGGGAGCTTAGAGCTTGTCCCGGCTGAGGCGGTGCCCCGCTGGTGGGAGAGTCCAGGTTAGGGGGAAGCCCCACTAGCCGACGGTAGGTCGGCGCCGGATCTCGCCATCCAGTGGGAGAAGATCACCGCCATCTCCCGAGAAAAACATGCACTACACTAACGGGACTAATGACCGAAGTAGTTGACGCGCCCGGAAACACGAAAAAATCAATCAATCAATCAATACAATGTCGGGTGCGAGACGATATTTTCCAAATTCTTAATATAGGCGTTCATGCAATGATTTTTTTCACAGTTTTTAATTTAAGAGTTATTTTTAAATATATATGTACAAGCAGTACATATCATAAAGCACGGCTGGTGTATCGAAGAAACCACTAAAATCACTAATCAGAGCAGCCGGCCGCTAGAATTCTCCTACAGGCAGCAGCTCAATAAGACAACCTATCTAGCTAGTATCAAAAATCCTGCCACCTCAGGACTCGAATCCCAGGACCACCCGGTCCGAGGCACCGCAGTGACATCAATTGCTACTCTCAGCCGGTGGCGTTACTTCTGAGGATGGGGTAACCGATCTGCCACTTGAACCAGTGCTCAATACATCGCTTTCGAAACGGCCCTCGTGAGTTCCCCAGTCGGAGGTTTTGCTCGTCCCGTTGCGCGGGGCGAGCCACCGTGCCATCTTCTCCCCCGCCGTCCAATAAGGGCACGGTCCACGCCTCCCGCCCGCGCCGCGCTGCTACACGACGCGAGGACAGGGACCCTTAGCGGAACGGGTTTCTCTCTTTATAGGGAGGCGCCGCGCCGCGCCGCGCGGCTGCGGTCGGGTGTCGCGGCGCGGGCGTGCGCGAACGGTACCGCGCGCGGCAGATGTTTATAGATATTGGCGGATGCGCTACTTTGCATGTGAATGCACGTGAAGGAAGATTTCTATCTCAGTTTGCCCCTGATGAACTCTGTTTTAGGTCAAGGGTGAAAATGCGGATTATAATGATATTGGTAACAATTTAGTGAGATAGATTTTTATTGATTTCCCGGTTGGTCAACTGAGATGATCGTGCCTCCCATCAGTATAGTGCATGTTATATATGTAGGCGTGGCGGTCTGCCTCCCCCACTAGAACATGAGATCTTGCGCCGACCTACACGACAGTTTCCCCCTCCAAGTATTTCCGCCAAAAGGGCACGATCCCAAACGGGACAAGCTCCATGTTTCCGACTTGTCTCCTGGCATGTGTGGTGGTTCAGTAAATATAAGAGGAGGGGAAGAATGAGAAAGGAAAGTTCGCGCGCGGTCGATGACTCGTTTGTTTAGCTACTGCTCCGGCATTCGCCTGGTATTGATCGAAGAAACTATGGAAATCTACCGATCAAAGCAGCCAACCACTACAATTTTCCTCCAGACCGATGCTTAATTCAACCTGGTTTGATAGCTAGTGTCCAAAATCCGCCACCGTCGGGCCTCGAACCCTAGGACCTTCCCGTGGGAGATGTTGCATTGGCAACAGATGTTACTGGGCATTCTTGGTCGTGATTTTGTGAGAATTGTTTTTGAGTTTATACGTATAATAATATTGAATGCAAATTATGTTGAATGTGATCTGAGAGTGTTTTCTTGAACGTTTTATGTGATCGCTTCAATCTCCCAGTTTGATTTTCTTAATCGATCAGGATTGATCTGATATCAAAAACTTTTGATGCACCATTATTCTACATGGTTGAGTTAAAGTAACAAATATTTTGTAAAGAGCTATTTTTCAGCTTTGTAAAATCTTTAGCCCTGATATGTTTACTGGGGTCGCAGAAAAATATAATGCATGGATGATTCGTTGTTCATCAATAGAAAGAAAACGGATCAAGCAATATTTTTGCTCAATTTTCAGTGAAATTTTGAAGAAATTGTTTCTCAAAGAATATGATATAATTACTTGATACTCAGGATGGAAGTCGCATCAAAGCGGTGGCATTATTTATGGAGCATAATCTCATTGTATTTACGAAAATAATATCTTCATTTTTTTCATGAAGATTAAATGGTGTTATATGAAGTACAACATTCAATCGAAAGACATCGCCGCTATCCTAGAATGTCGTTTAGGTTGTCAGTCAATGCGGAAAAACTCTCAATACTCTAAAAATTAATTTCAAATTAAAGATGTTTTAGATCACCTAGAACGATAAATTTAATACTCTTAATAATAATCACATTTTTTAAAGTACTTAAGGTAAGTCCTGAAAGCACTATTTGTCACGTATTGTAGAAAATTTAGACTGATGAAATCAAAATTCACAATGATGACTTTAGAGAGTTACAATAGAAACTCACGATACTAAAAAACTGAATATAATTGGAAAGAAAATTCCGGCTTTGTGCGAACTGTGAACTCCGGCCATGTCAAGCTAGCACAACCACTATAGCACAATCACATCAAACCAAGTGGAATATTTAGTACTCATTTATTACTAATTTATTACCAAAAAATTAAATTTATTACTCCTCCCGTTTCTGAAATAAAGGTGGTTGTGCTAGCGTGACAGTCACGCTAGCACAACCCAAATTAAAAAATGAGCTAAATCGATCAAAACTAATACGAATGTTTAGAGCATATTTATTACTAATTTATTACTCTAAAATGAAATTTATTACTCATGCGGTTTACGAAAAAAAATTAAAAAATTGTCAAACACAATTAGTTATGCAACCCGCACGACATTGGCGTATATTATTGAAGAGTCCCAACGACATAAAAACACTTAGTCCAATTCCAAAAATACAATTACAATCAATAATACACATTCAGTTCTAATTTTTAACACAAAAAAATTAAATGTGAAAACGACTTAAAGAAATATTGTAATCACTGAATCGTAATGCTCAAAACATGCAAGAGATACAAATTCAAAAGTAGAGAGAACCAACGAGCACAATCGCATTAAACCAAACACACAATTAACAGACGTATCACACTGCTATTTAAAACTAATTGGAAATTTATTACTCCTGCTGTTTACGAAATAAATAATTTTATAAAACGACATACTTATCAAAAAACGCAGGATATACATGAAGTAATTTATAGAGTATAGCAACGCACAAGCCAATAAAACCTATTCAGTACAAAATTAGACATTTGCTTTTGGTTTTTTAATCCTGGGAAAAAATATAAACGTGCAATCTCATGAAATAAATATTGTATAAACTCCATCGTAATGGTCAAAGCATGCAAGAGATTCAAATTCAAAAATAGAGAGAACCAACGAGCACAATCGCATTAACCCAAACACACAATTAACAGACGTTTCACACTGCTATTTAAAACTAATTATAAATTTATTACTCCTGTTGTTTACGAAATAAATAATTATAAAAACGACATACTTACGCAAAAACGCACGGTATTCGTGAAGTAATTTTAGAGTAAAGTGAGCCACAAGCAAATGAAACCTATCCTCTAGAAAATTAGACATTATGTTCTGTTATCTAACACCTAGTAACAAATTATGAACGTAGAAACGCATTTATGAAATATTGTATAAACTCAATCGTAATGGTCAAAACATGCAAGAGATTCAAATTCAAAAATAGAGAGAACCAACGAGCACAATCGCATTAAACCAAACACACAATTAACACACGTATCACACTGCTATTTAAAACTAATTGGAAATTTATTACTCCTGCTGTTTACGAAATAAATAATTTTATAAAACGACATACTTATCAAAAAACGCAGGATATACATGAAGTAATTTATAGAGTATAGCAACGCACAAGCCAATAAAGTATATTCAGTACAAAATTAGATATTTGCTTTTGGTTTTTGAATCCTGGGGAAAAAATATAAACGTGCAATCTCATGAAATAAATATTGTATAAACACCATCGTAATGGTCAAAACATGCAAGAGATTCACATTAAAAAATAGAGAGAACCAACGAGCACAATCGCATTAACCCAAACACATAATTAACAGACGTTTCACACTGCTATTTAAAACTAATTATAAATTTATTACTCCTGTTGTTTACGAAATAAATAATTATAAAAACGACATACTGACGCAAAAACGCACGGTATTCGTGAAGTAATTTTAGAGTAAAGTGAGCCACAAGCAAATGAAACCTATCCTGTAGAAAATTAGACATTATGTTCTGTTATCTAACACCTTGTAACAAATTATGAACGTAGAAACGCATTTATGAAATATTGTATAAACTCAATCGTAATGGTCAAAACATGCAAGAGATTCAAATTCAAAAATAGAGAGAACCAACGAGCACAATCGCATTAAACCAAACACACAATTAACACACGTATCACACTGCTATTTAAAACTAATTGGAAATTTATTACTCCTGCTGTTTACGAAATAAATAATTTTATAAAACGACATACTTATCAAAAAACGCACGATATACATGAAGTAATTTATAGAGTATAGCAACGCACAAGGAAATAAAACCTATGCAGTTAATATTAAACATTTACTTCTAGTTTTTAATCCTGGGAAAAAATATAGACGTGCAATCTTATGAAATAAATATTGTATAAAATCCATCGTAATGGTCAAAACATGCAAGAGATTCAAATTCAAAAATAGAGAGAACCAACGAGCACAATCGCATTAACCCAAACACACAATTAACAGACGTTTTACACTGCTATTTAAAACTAATTAGAAATTTATTACTCCTGTTGTTTACGAAATAAATAATTATAAAAACGACATACTTACACAAAAACGCACGGTATTCGTGAAGTAATTTTGGAGTAAAGTGAGCCACAAGCAAATGAAACCTATCCTGTAGAAAATTAGACATAATGTTCTGTTATCTAACACCTAGTAACAAATTACGAATTTAGAAACGCATTTATGAAATATTGTATAAACTCAGTCGTAATGGTCAAAACATGCAAGAGATTCAAATTCAAAAATAGAGAGAACCAACGAGCACAGTCGCATTAAACCAAACACACAATTAACAGACGTATCACACTGCTATTTAAAACTAATTGGAAATTTATTACTCTTGCTGTTTACGAAATAAATAATTTTATAGAACGACATTCTTATTAAAAACGCACGGTATTCGTGAAGTAATTTTAGAGTAAAGTGAGCCACAAAAAAATGAAACCCATCCTGTAGAAAATTAGACATTATGTTCTGTTATCTAACACTTAGTAACAAATTATGAACGTAGAAACGCATTTATGAAATATTGTATAAACTCAATCGTAATGGTCAAAACATGCAAGAGATTCAAATTTAAAAATAGAGAGAACCAACGAGCACAATCGCATTATACGTTGTTTTTTGTGTGTTTGGTTTAATGCGATTGTGTTCGTTGGTTCTCTCTATTTCTTAATTTGAATCTCTTGCATGTTTTCACCATTACGAATGAGTTTATACAATATTTCATAAATGCGTTTCTACGTTCATAATTTGTTACTAGGTGTTAGATAACACAACATAATGTCTAATTTTCTACATGAAATGTTTCATTTGCTTGTGGCTCACTTTACTCTAAAATTACTTCACGAATACCGTGCGTTTTTGTGTAAGTATGTCGTATTTATAATTATTTATTTCGTAAACAACAAGAGTAATAAAATTTCTAAATAGTTTTAAATTGCAGTGTGAAACGTCTGTTAATTGTGTGTTTGGGTTATTGCGATTGTGCTCGTTGGTTCTCTCTATTTTTGAATTCGAATCTCTTGCATGTTTTGACCATTACGATAGAGTTTATACAATATTTATTTCATGAGATTGCACGTTTATATTTTTTCCCAGGATTCAAAAATTAAAAGTAAATGTTTAATATTAACTGAATAGGTTTTGTTTGCTTGTGCGTTGCTATACTCTATAAATTACTTCATGTATATCGTGCGTTTTTTGATAAGTATGTCGTTTTATAAAATTATTTATTTCGTAAACAGCAGGAGTAATAAATTTCCAATTAGTTTTAAATAGCAGTGTGATACGTCTGTTAATTGTGTGTTGGGTTTAATGCGATTGTGCTCGTTGGTTATCTCTATTTTTTAATTTGAATCTCTTGCATGGTTTGACCATTACGATTGAGTTTATACAATATTTCATAAATGGGTTTCTACGTTCATAATTTGTTACTAGGTGTTTGATAACAGAACATAATGTCTAATTTTCTACAGGATAGGTTTAATTTGCTTGTGGCTCACTTTATTCTAAAATTACTTCACGAATACTGTGCGTTGTTTAATAAGTATGACGTTTTATAAAATTATTTATTTCGTAAACAGCAGGAGTAATAAATTTCCAACTAGTTTTAAATAGCAGTGTGATACGTCTGTTAATTGTGTGTTTGGTTTAATGCGATTGTGCTCGTTGGTTCCCTTTTTTTTTGAATTTGAATCTCTTGCATGTTTTGACCATTACGATTGAGTTTATACATATTTCATAAATGCGTTTCTACGTTCATAATTTGTTACTAGGTGTTAGATAACAGAACATAATCTCTAATTTTCTACAGGATACGTTTCATTTGCTTGTGGCTCACTTTACTCTAAAATTACTTCACGAATACCGTGCGTATTTGCGTAAGTATGTCGTTTTTATAATTATTTATTTCGTAAACAACAGGAGTAATAAATTTCTACTTAGTTTTAAATAGCAGTGTGAAACGTCTGTTAATTGTGTGTTTGGGTTAATGCGATTGTGCTCGTTGGTTCTCTTTATTTTTGAATTTGAATCTCTTGCATGTTTTGACCATTACGATGGAGTTTATACAATATTTATTTCATGAGATTGCACGTTTATATTTTTTCCCAGGATTCAAAAACTAGAAGTAAATGTTTAATATTAACTGAATAGGTTATATTTGCTTGTGCGTTACTATACTCTATAAATTACTTCATGTATATCATGCGTTTTTTGATAAGTATGTCCTTCTATAAAATTATTTATTTCATAAACAGCAGGAGTAATAAATTTCCAATTAGTTTTAAATAGCAGTGTAATACATGTGTTAATTGTGTGTTTGGTTTAATGCGATTGTGCTCGTTGGTTCTCTCTATTTTTGAATTTGAATCTCTTGCATGTTTTGACCATTACGATTGAGTTTATACAATATTTCATAAATGCGTTTCTACGTTCATAATTTGTTACTAGGCGTTAGATAACAGAACATAATCTCTAATTTTCTACATGAAATGTTTCATTTGCTTGTGGCTCCCTTTACTCTAAAATTACTTCACGAATAACGTGCGTTTTTGTGTAAGTATGTCGTATTTATAATTATTTATTTCGTAAACAACAGGTGTAATAAGTTTCTAATTAGTTTTAAATAGCAGTGTGAAACGTCTGTTAATTGTGTGTTTGGGTTAATGCGATTGTGCTCGTTGGTTCTCTCTATTTTTGAATTCGAATCTCTTGCATGTTTTGACCATTACGATTCAGTTTATACAATATTTCATAAATGCGTTTCTACGTTCATAATTTGTTACTAGGCGTTAGATAACAGAACATAATGTCTAATTTTCTGCAGGATAGGTTTCATTTGCTTGTGGCTCACTTTACTCTAAAATTACTTCACGAATACCGTGCGTTTTTGCGTAAGTATGTCGTTTTTATAAATATTTATTTCGTAAACAACAGAAGTAATAAATTTATAATTAGTTTTAAATAGCAGTGTGAAACGTCTGTTAATTGTGTGTTTCAGTTAATGCGATTGTGCTCGTTGGTTCTTTTTATTTTTGAATTTGAAGCACTTGCATGTTTTGACCATTACGATGGAGTTTATACAATATTTATTTCATGAGATTGCACGTTTATATTTTTTCCCAGGATTCAAGAACTAGAAGTAAATGTTTAATATTAACTGAATAGGTTTTATTTGCTTGTGCGTTACTATACTCTATAATTTACTTCATGTATATCATGCGTTTTTTGATAAGTATGTCGTTCTATAAAATTGTTTATTTCGTAAACAGCAGGAGTAATAAATTTCCAATTAGTTTTAAATAGCAGTGTGATACGTGTGTTAATTGTGTGTTTGGTTTAATGCGATTGTGCTTGTTGGTTCTCTCTATTTTTGAATATGAATCTCTTGCATGTTTTGACCATTACGATTGAGTTTATACAATATTTCATAAATGCGTTTCTTCGTCCATAATTTTTTACTAGGCGTTAGATAACAGAACGTAATATCTAATTTTCTACAGGATACGTTTAATTTGCTTGTGGCTCACTTTACTCTAAAATTACTTCACGAATACCGTGCGTATTTGCGTAAGTATGTCGTTTTTATAATTATTTATTTCGTAAACAACAGGAGTAATAAATTTTTAATTAGTTTTAAATAGCAGTGTGAAACGTCTGTTAATTGTGTGTTTGGGTTAATGCGATTGTGCTCGTTGGTTCTCTTTATTTTTGAATTTGAATCTCTTGCATGTTTTGACCATTACGATGGAGTTTATACAATATTTATTTCATGAGATTGCACGTTTATATTTTTTCCCAGGATTCAAAAACTAGAAGTAAATATTTAATGTTAACTGAATAGGTTTTATTTGCTTGTGCGTTGCTATACTCTATAAATTACTTCATGTATATCGTGCGTTTTTTGATAAGTATGTCGTTTTATAAAATTATTTATTTCGTAAACAGCAGGAGTAATAAATTTCCAATTAGTTTTAAATAGCAGTGTGATACGTCTGTTAATTGTGTGTTTGGTTTAATGCGATTGTGCTCGTTGGTTCTCTCTACTTTTGAATTTGTATCTCTTGCATGTTTTGACCATTACGATTCAGTCTTTACAATATTTCTTTAAGCCGTTTTCACATTTAATTTTTTTTGGTGTTAAAAATTAGAACTGAATGTATATTATTGATTGTAATTGTATTTTTGTAATTGGACTAAGTGTTTTAATGTCGTTGGGACTCTTCAATAATATACGCCAATGTCGTGCGGGTTGCATAACTAATTGAGTTTGACAATTTTTTATTTTTTTTTCGTAAACCGCATGAGTAATAAATTTCATTTTAGAGTAATAAATTAGTAATAAATATGCTCTAAACATTCGTATTAGTTTTGATCGATTTAGCTCATTTTTTAATTTGGGTTGTGCTAGTGTGACTGTCACGCTAGCACAACCACCTTTATTTCAGAAACGGGAGGAGTAATAAATTTAATTTTTGGGTAATAAATTAGTAATAAATGAGTACTAAATATTCCACTTGGTTTGATGTGATTGTGCTATAGTGGTTGTGCTAGCTTGACATAGCCGTGAACTCCGAAGAGGGAACGGTTCTCGTCTCTCATTACCGCGGGGTCTCGAACCCGACCCCCACAGCAAGTGTCCCAAATTGTGCGGGTTGCAAATTACCTCGCAAATCATCCGCCAGAGCTTGGCAGGCATCACGGCCGATGAACGAACCCAATGTGATGATACCCGACTCACCGGTCGCGGATGGGGTCTGCGCCCTGCCTTGCAAAGGTCTCCAGGTCAGCGCGCGGGTTGCGCGACATAAGTTCCCGGTTATCTCCGATCGCCCACTTTGTAGGTTGTAGGATGAGGAGTAATCGCTGTTTGTACGTGCGATTTGGGAAAGTGGGGGAACGCGAGGCGCGGGGAGTCGGATCGGGAACCGGTCCAACATCTGCGCAGTAGCCGGAGGAACGAGTCCCCCGGATGCCGCTGAGCGTGGGCCGCCGCTTCCTCCAGTTGACGGATCGCGTGTTTTGAATCACGTTCGCTTAAATGGTCATCGAAGTCAATTTATTCTTTCCTTCCTTTCATGCGGTCTATTTACGTCTCTTATGTAGTTCATAAATCATATTTCGTCATTGAAAGTGTTGATTTGTGTTTTCACTATTGTGATTGTCACTTCTGTGAATGTTATCAGGCACGTTCTTATTTCTCGCTATCATACGTTTATTGTGATAACTATTTGGATGTACTATTCTGTCTGATATTTTTTAAAAATATGAGTCACTTCTAATTTTGAGAGATTTTGCTAATAATGTCATAAGAAATTTAATTATTCATATATTATTGTAAGCAAGCCTCTTGGGATATATTTCATTCCAAAGAAACTACTTCTGAAGCTGTTCTCTATCCTGGGAAAAGAACAAATTTATCGGACGTTTGAAGAAGTTGAGGAATCTTTAAGTAGGAAGAGACAGAATCATTTCCACGAGTTAGTTTCCACAACCCTGCATAATATAACAACCATCTGAATCAGAAATATCTCTACTTGAATGAATATTTTCAAAACATTGATCTGCATTACCTTGAAATTCATACCGAACAGATCGCCAGTATCAGGCCGTAAGAACATAGAAAATTTCAAATACTGTTTTTCACGGAGAAACTAATGGTTGCCAAAACACAAAATGCAAATAAAAGTCACGTGGTTTGACAATATGTATTTGATACTCCTTGATTTTGAATCCGTAATTTGAATAGCAAAAACATGCCAATGTCACAGTTAAAATACTAGTTTCTTTTTCTGGTTTAGTTATTTTCACAACGTTGTGAAATCATGTCGCAACCTTTTTATACAGCCGTAAGAAAAAATATTGGAACTAAGCAGAATGAGATGCAGGAAATACGTCTCCTCCCCCATTCGAACCCGTGAACTCCGGGATGCAAAGTAAGTGAACAAACAGCTCATCGCATGCAGTATGTAAATGTGACATTCTGTAATTGAAATCTTCTCCGGGACTCTCAACTCGCGGGTTGCGCCCGAGGCCTTGCTGGAGGCAGCAGCCGACGCTGAGCCGCAGGTGGGGGTCGCCTATGTCACACACTGGCCCGAAGTGGCACGAAAGGCGCACCTGAAAAATAGAACAATCAAATGGTAAGTTAGGCTCTAACCAAGGGGAAAGAATGGCGAGGATTGACTGCTTAGTGATTCCGAGCGCGTCAATTGTTAAGGCCGTTATTCCCGTAAGTGTAGTGCATGTTTTCCTCAGTGATCTTCCCCCACTTGTTGGCGAGATACGGCGCCGGCCTACAAGGCGTATTGCGGGGTTCCCCCCCAGGTATCTCCTACCAGAAGTGCACCGCCCCAGCCGGAACACGATGTACGCACCTGGCGGTTTCCCGACATGTGTGGTAGTGTAGTGCATGCCAGTGAAAGTGTGTAAGTGAGGGGTGAGGATAAAACAAGGCAGGGGAAGGGAAGATCGCGTGAGGCCCGTGGCCCGTTTGTTAGATATTAGTCTTCGGCATTCGCCTGGCGTTGATCGGAGAAACTGCGGAAAACTGCAGATCAGAGAAGCTAGGGGCTGTAATTCTTGTGCAGTCAGAGCCTGAACTCGACCTAGCTTTTTAGTTAGTGATCAAAATCCTTCCACCATCGGGACTCGAAAAAGGTGCTCCTGAAAAATAAAAATATCAAATAGTATGTTTTCCTCTCACCACCAGAAAGAACTACTGAGGAAATGACTCATAAAAAAGTACTGGGCAAAAGAGTGATCCAGCAATTAATCTCTCTGTTTACGGGATTAAAAATTTCGAGAAAGAAGATTAATATCTGTAAGATTATACCAAAGTGTAAATCTACAGAGAAAAACGTAGGAATGTAATCAGAGAGATGAAAGATGGTTAATCACACTTGAAACGAATTGCCGGAGAATATGCTGAGGGAAAGATCAGATAACTTAAGAAATTAAGCTTAAGACAGATGTATGTGAAAGAAGAAATTGTCATCATTGTAGGAATCATCTAGCCCAGTTGGTGAAAGTAGCCCCGAAAGTAGTTTATTCGTAGAACAAACCAGAATGAAGGATGCGGAATAGGCTAGCAGATGAAGGTGAAGCTGGAGGGACCACACCAAAGCTTAAATGGAAGCATTCAAGAGGAGAGTGGAAAAATCAAGATAAATGAACGTCAGGGAGAGATAAGCTGTAAGCTTCATAAAATCTTACGGTATATGTATTAAAATAACACTCAAAATAATAAGTACCATTTAAGTAGAAATAATGTAGGGCGAACCATGACGTTGAAGTCGCACTAGTTTTTGACCTCTGAATAGCGCGATTCAAATCGTGATCCTTGCATTTGAAATTTGTGATGGAGGAAGATGATTTGTGGTAGGTTATGTCGTTCTCATGTTTCCTCTGGCTCTCATTCCTTCTTTGCTTCATATTTCATATCATAATATAATCATTATCAACTGCGCGTAACTTCATTTCCCTTGTCCTGTAGGTAGACTCAGACCTGGTTTCAGAAATAATTAAGAAGTAGAAGTTGCGTTTGCCTTTTATAATTCAAAGGGTTGAAATTTTTAGTTGAATGATGGAGTGAAATATTCTTTTTACTTTCTCGCAAACTACTAGTAAAGAAAAAGTTACCGCACATAGTATAGAGAAAGTTAAGTAATGCTGACGCCAAACACAATTTTTTCGCCAGAATATGTCGTACTGTGGTCCTTGATACCGAAAAAGTAAATAATTCTCGTACCTGTGAACATATAGTAAATACCTTCTTCTAACACATTTGGTAGTCAGAATTCACGTTTTGTCGGTACATGAATACGAAAAATAGTAATGGTTAATGACAGAACGTCTATTTCTCTCTCTTCCCTATGTGAACAACGGCTACATCATAGGCAAGCATTGATATTCCCTGAACGTTGTGGCTTGGGAATTTGAAATGTATATTTTGATTTTTGGGGGTAGTTTACATGAAGCCACAAGAAAAATATTTCTCAAAAATGGGTCCAATTTTTAAATTATATTTTTTCTTAGATGAGGCAAAGTACTTTTGTAGGAGCGGCATAGGTTCATTTTTCGTTAAATTGTCTACATTTAAAATTGCGTAAGTTGTGTCGGCGTCATTTTTTCGGCGTCTTCATACAATTACAATAATGAAGACAGAGGTATTTCTTCTTGGTGAAATGTTCTTCAAAGCTAGATATTAAATGAGGTCATGTGCAATTTTTTTCAAAATTAGTAGTTATTGCAAACTTATATGTTAAACATAGGCAATTTTAAAAACAAGAAACAAACACGACTTTAATTTTTTCTTTAAACATTTTGAATGGATAGAGTATCGAGTAACAGTGACATGAATATTATTTTGATGTAATCTTTTATTTTTTTTAAAAATTACGCAAATATTATTCAAATAATATTGTAATGCAGTATTAAGCAATAGTTATAAATAATACGAACACTGAATTAATAAGCATAATTAATTCAAATAAAGGTACCTGCTATTGTAACACCGCTAGGTTACTTTACTGAGGTATGATATTATTGTGACACCACGTTTGCTAAGATAAAGTTCATATGGTGTCATTCTGAACGTCTGGGACGTCATAATGACGTCATCCGCGAATGTGGCTCTCCGCCGCACTTGGGGCCGCGCAGGCACCAACAACTCTTCATTGGAGAGAGCAGTAAGTCACTAGGCGAGAGACATTACCAGGCTGCCATGTAATGAGATCTCTTCGTAGGCATTTTGTGAAATGATGGAAAAGTGAAATCAATAAGCAATGCAATAAATAAGAAATAAACCAGTAATCTGTGAATACGTAAGAAACTAATTAATTAAATAATCAAATGTTTACTTGAATACTTTTGATTTTAAATTGTATTAAAAATGTGAAAATGTGTGAAACTGGGATATCGTTATTTCGATTGTAGGAAAAAGAAAAAGTTCGGGGTCCTAATTATTAAAGTCCTAATTATTTTGACGTGCCTAAGTGCGAGAAGAATAACGATAATGCTGCCATTAATTCGACCTTACCAAAGGAACCACTTTTGTCGAACGACTGCAAATACTAAAGGCGCATAATGGCTTTATGATAATAATTAAACGTATAAATATTCTCATTTGGGACTTGCATTCGAAATGTTGCGGGAAGCCGTATACACAAGCGACGCACTCAAGATGCTAACTGGTCAGAGATCTCATATATAAAAAACATTTATCTGAGCGATTATGAACTTTCTGGTTCAAGTGCCAAATTTCTTCAAGCTTACTAATCGGTAATTTATTTCACACACAAAATAAATAGTATAAAAGCTCAACAACCCCTGACTCTTTAAGTTTCACCTACTTACTACTGACGCCCAACTTTCTACACTGTAACCTGCTTTACATTTCAGATCTTATCGTTTCAGCTGTTCGTATTTCTAAGTAAATTATTTTTGTGTATCTTTGAATTAATGGTTAATACCTCATTACCTACTATGGTAATGATTTTCGTAAATATAGAAATATAGAATTTTAACTTATTTATTTGGCGACTTTTGTGTCATATTCTCTCCGAATTTTTATTTTCTTTCACCGTTATTATTATTATTATTATTATTATTATTATTATTATTATTATTATTATTATTATTATTATTATTATTATTGAAGGTTTGAGTGCACTTAATAGCATTTTTATCGTGATTCAGTACTTCATATTGCGAAGGTAATTTCATCTTGATGTTTAGTAAACACTTGTGAAGTTGAAGTTGAAGACAAAAAATAAAACCTTACTTAATTTTCAGCATATAATAACAAAATAGAAAGCTAGAAAACATGTAAAAAATGTAATAGTAAGAAACTATACATCTTAGTAATAAATAAGTCCGTCTTAGGTACTGTGCTGAAATACTTATAAATCTTAGTCATCTTTAGTTGCTATGTCATAATTAATTTATATTTGGGTAATTATTCGTTATGATTTTTGTAGATTTGTATTTTACTATTGAAGAATATGTTTAGTTTACTTCGTTATTGCTCCAGAATAATTCAGCATTTACTTAATTTCATGGGGTCTATTTTTATTTGATTTCATATATATCCAAAGGCGTTTCTCATCAAATTCCAGCCCCACAAACATCCTGTATTGGCCTGAAAATTCATTCACTGACCTAACACCTTTACAGATACCTCCTCTCAACGGAAGTCTTATGAGCACAGGTGTTTTATTAAATCTGTCTTTCAAATAAGGTGATCTGTAATAAAAAAACCGGCTCCTGATCGAAGACTTCATTGATTTAACATTTCGACAAAATCTGGTTCTGCCGTTAAGCGGATGCGCGTAAAACCACACACACACTTTCGTTTTTGTGGCTTGTCGATTCTTAAATCATAATGGTGAGAAAATCTGCGTGGCTGGCCAGCGGAGATGAGCGGCACTGGGCGACTGGTTCCCTGGAGGAAGAACGCCGGGTCCCCGCGGCCGCGAAAGGAGAAGCGGGAACACTGTAGCGCAGGGGTGGGGAACATGGCATCCATTAACCCATTAACGCTCAAATTAACCTTTCGTTTCTTAAGCTAAAACTTTTTCTTCTTTTAATGACTGGATACATTTTGGTCCCACTATTTTTTTGTTTCAAAATAAATAAATTTTTATTAATATGATTGAATTATATGGATTGAGGATCCGGTTGTTTCAATTTGTAGGTAATGCAGGTAATTTTTATTTTAATAAAAAATATAAATATAATTATTCGTTCAATATTTTTCATTTATTATTTTTGAATACCAATTTTCTTTCAATATTACAAGCTGTTCAGAACTCGAATCCTTTAACTGAGGGAAGTCTTTCAAATATTACGTTGTACAATTTCAAAATAGTTGTAGTTATGATAGGGTTAAAATAGGTACCAATATATTCGGTAAACCACTGCCGGTACATGTTTCCTATTTGTCTGAGGATACATTTTGAAGTATTTAATATATTAAATATATAAAAACAAACCGTGTTATCAAAAAATATAAAAACGTGTTATTTATCTAGTTTAACGCACAAATGCATGAACTGCCAGAATTATATTTTAAAAGTATCAATAACTTAAAAAATATAGCGTCTGGTTACATATTGAACCCACACACCTTTTTTTTATTTTTATATTTTATTTTGAAAAAGGAGCAAAACCGTTAAATCTTAGCAGCATCTTCATCGTCACCTTCGGTGTGGGCAAACTACTGAGTCAGAAATCCTGAAGACGTGTTTAAGCAATAAACTAAGCATTAAAAAGTAAATAAAAATTGCTAATTGAATACGGGAATAGTTCATGGGTGTTGATCAATTAATTATTATCATCAGTTTGCCAACGTTTTTGAACTTTGTTTAGGGAACTCATCCAAGTTGTGGAACAGATAAATACACTATTACTGCACAAGTATATTACAAAATTAGATAGTGTCATACAAAAATATTAGTTACAACACACGAAAAACAGCTCTGACATTTTTAGAGTAGTGGTGCTGTGAGTGTTTCCTGGATATCTTGGGTCGGTTTACATATTTATAAAGTTTTTCAACATTAACCTTGGTGGGTGGTTAAGGTGGGTTTCATGATAGAAATTAGCAAACTTATTTTCATTTTTATTTGTGATGATTCCTTTCCCATGCTTCCCATCCCTCCACTATTCTCATAATATTGTGAGTATGAATTCAAGAAATATAACTAATCGAAATTTACTTTTGTAGATCATTGATTTCCAAACTGGTGATGCTATTCCGTTTGATGCTAATACTAGTGATCGAGAAGATGTAAATAACATTATGAAAAGTTGGGAAGAAAAAGTATGGGGACGTTTTGTAAAACTGAGGAGGAGAAAATACAAACGAAAAACAAAGATTCATTCTGCACGATTCATTCCACCATTGTCATTACTTGATCATTTCGTTTTCTCTGAAGCTTAAAATATTCTAGGTACAACTAGGATTTTAAAATAAATAGGTGAAGAGATTTAAATTTATATCAAAGAAGTATCCATGAAATTTAATTGATTGAAATGTGGATAAGAAAAGTAGAAAAAACACTATACACTTCAAAATTATCTCTACGATCTCCCAAGAGCGACGCTGCTGAGGTAACGGATGGTATCACAGAGCTATCATAGCTGGTATATATTACGACTTTCTTCAGAGCAATTGATCTTGTTTTTTAAATCTTATAAATAGTTGAAGTGGTCGATGTTGATGAACGGTGGAATTTTAGTTAGATATTTATTTGTTTAATTGCAGTTCACAATATTTCCTTTTGCAACCACTATTAAGATACTTTTCATCAATTTCTAAATATTTTCTCTGAAAATATATTTCTAACTCTAATGTAACACCCCACATCGGTAAGTAGAACACGAATATGAATCCATGTACCCGATTTTTCTCTTGTAGAGAAAATGCCCGGTGAGATAATGGAGAGTACGGATGAATAGTACTCAAGAAGCAAAAGTAAAATAAGAGGTAGAACTGACGAAACCTTTCGATAATTCAATCTCTTTACCATTACATCACATGAAGTGAGCACGATGTGTACCCCTGTATTAAACGGAGTATCACCATTTGTCATTACATTAACATGTTTATGTCATTCCTTCAATCGTATTTCCTAAATGTGTGTGTAATTAAGGGTTATTGCTGTGTATACACCTTTGTACAAGTGTTTCACCTTATCGGTCAGTACTAACTCTTCTGGTGGAATTCCTTTCGAGCTTGAATGCTTGTAGCATACCACCGCCAATTAACAAGTTTTGGGTAAATTCTATTTGTTCGATATTTTAAGCAGTTTTAGTCGGCTGTTGATCTATTTCATGCCAGCGGATTTTTATGTACACAAATGGAGCCACATGCGACGTCAAAGCCACGGGAACCCAACCCCTGCTCCGCCCCCGGCGCTGGGCGGCTAATGGGGTGGGCCCGCCCCCGCCCCCGCCCCCACCCCCGCCCCGCCCCCTGCACGGCGCTTCCCAGCGCCTCCTCGCCGCGCCATCCCGCGCCGGTGGGACCGGGCGATATAGTTGGCCGTCCGCCAAGGTGGCGGTCGTTGCCTGACGTCACATCCTGCTGCTGGCGGGCGCTCTCCCGTGTGAAGAGGTGGTCGCTGAGACCATCGACTCCACTGTCCTCTTCGCCGCCACTCCTGCCGCCCCGCCGCGCCGCGCCGTCCTTCGCGAGCCGTTGCGAAGATCGGAGCTGCTTCTAATACCATGGGCAAATTTTCGTGTGGTTTGCAAAGGGACAGATTCGGCTTTGGTGATGCGGCTTAAACGGTGCGTTTCGCCGGACGAAACAGTTTCTGAAGGCAATTTAGGTGACTAAAACAGTTTAACGGTGCAGGATTATGGTTCAGAATCATTGGGATAATCATTGAGAGTAGTATTAAATATACCTTCCAAAGTGTATCCTTCAACTCATGGAGTATAATCTAATATCCTGTTTGACCACTTTTAGAATTCCCTTCCTACGGTATGTCTTCAGTACTTGTAAGCTTAACCGCTTGAAGATGAGCAACATTATACCCTTCATGTTTCGAGATAGCTATTGGTCCAAACCGTGAGAATCGGTCACTACGTATCTGTTATTTGTGTCTCTTGCAGTAAAATCATTATTCGCACTTCGGGTCCATGAGAACACACAACCACACATAATAAACGAAGCGTTACCTCACTGAATGCTTCGATGATGTGTACTCTCACGCAAGGATAGTGGGGCTGTGTTAAGTATTCACTAATACCTTAATAATTTACTCTCTTACCTTATTATAGCCACAAAGCCGTCTTCTGATTTACAATTTACAATAAACGTTTTTTCGTACAAGGAAAATATGTCAATGTATAAATTAATATTGTTGAGGTAATTAAATAGCTGTTAAGTCCTAAAACACCGCATATTTTTTGAAGAAGTAGTTTTTTTCACTATGCTCTGTCAGTGCAACTGTGCTTTCTAATTTGGATCTTACTGAAAGCAGTAAATGAATATGCCTGCATTTGTATACGTTCAGAGTGTATGGAATTTCCTTCATTTGACTAATGGCAGTTTTGTTTCAACCTCGTTTACCGAAATTTCTGCTTAAACCACGCATGTTACGAAAGGGGGTACGATTTCTGGTTGAAATTCCCTATCCGTCTTACACATCATTGGTGAATTCATTGATGGATCGTTCTGGGATAGAGCAGAATTTAAATAGAGTACGGCAATTCTTCATTTTAATGCAGATGCAACAAACGCATCGTTTTCTTTTCTTTATTGAAATACAGTGCTTCCTCCAATGAAATAATGAACTATTTTTTTTATATTATAATAAAATCTGGACATGCTTGGAGCAGAATGCTTTTATCTGCCGTTGACTATCCCTATAGGTCTTCCTAACTAGCCCTTTCATTTTATTTAAAAAGCGTTTAGATGAAAGATATTTTCTAGAACACACTGTCTTCATCAAAGAAAGTTCTCCCTTTTTCATTGTATTATTATTATTATTATTATTATTATCATTATTATTATTATTATTATTATTATTATTATTCCATCATTTAACCTTTTAAATAATTCATTCTATAAGACTTCGCTTACATGTCTTCAATATTTTTTCTTCAATATCCAAAGGATTTGCTCTCAGAACTTCTGCAAGGTCCACTCTCTCACTCCTTATGAGGGCGCATCGATTTCATAATTTCGCCTTCTTGTTAATTGATTCTGTCGCGATTCACTGGCCTTCACCTTGGCTACCATCGCATTCCCGTCCGGCGCTGCCTCCACCACCACCTCCACCACCACCACGACCACCATCACCAGCACTGCCACCGCCGCCGCCGCCACTATCACCACCACCATTAGCTCTACCATCACCTCCGCGCCACCACCCCTCTACCACCACCACCGGCGGCGCCACCACCTACAACACCACCACCACCACCACCAACAACAACACAACAACCATCACCACCGCAGCCGTCGCCACCACCACCATCACCATTACTCCCCTCCCGCCCTCGTCGTCGCCGGCGCTACCACCATCGCCACACACCACCGCCGCCCCGAGTACAGCCGCCACCGCATCTTTCTCCACCTCCACCACCGCCGCCGCCGCCACCGCTTGCCTGGCGGTGAGAACGCGCTACGGAAGCGGCGCGAGTGGGCGGCGGCCGGCGGCCGGACAGTTCCCTCGGCCGCTGGGCCGCCCGCCCGCTTCTTGTTCGTCAGGTCCTTGTGTCGCGGCGACGGGCGCGCCGGGAGGAACCGGTTGCTCAACAGGCGCTGTGATTCAAGCAGGCGGAAAGTGGCTGTGGGAAATCGATAGGAATGATGGACGCCATTTATAACTGAATATATAGTGGTCCATCCCGTCCGGAAACTAGGCTTATTTATTCGCTTGTTATTTATAGATGCTTCATTGGTCACGACCAACGAATATGCTGAATATCTTGCAATACTTGCCATACACAATATCTCTTAAGAGTGTTGCATAGAATATAATAATAATAATAATAATAATAATAATAATAATAATAATAATAATAATAAACTAAGCGTTTCATCATATACGAGAATATCACTTTACATCTCAGGGTTGTAGTGGATTTGAAAAAATATAGGATACTGACCCTATTCTTATACCTAGTACATCTGAGAACAGAAAAGAGAGGATCAGAATGCATTTGTATCTTGCCAAAAACTGTCGTAAACAAGGCATTTCTAGACATCATGGTCACAGTGTCCTTGATACCAGTAATGCGTTGCGAAATGAGACACGTCAATTTTAATAATCTAAAATAAATTTTGCATTTATTTTTCATTTTAAAACTATTTCCCGGTGTTCTTGGGAATCAGTAATACGCCATCCAGCTCATTACGACTTTTGTGTCAATTTCTTGTCCCCCATCGACCGTCAACTCCCCTGAAAGTATAATTGAAAGTCCAAATAGGTCTCAGTTTGTGGATTACCACTTCATAAAATATTACTCAGGCCATTAATAAGTTTTGATTTTTATAACATTTTCTTTATTGATTCATCTTAAATTGGAATAGTTCAACATGATACTATATCTCGAAATTCCTTTAATTTTTACTTTCTCGCCTTATACTTTTTAAATTGCAATCCACAGTGCACCTCGGTATTGCATGGCAATGGCGCAGGCTAGGCGGGCAGGCGGGATATGGTCAGGGATGCGCCGGGTGATCGCGGGCACGGTCAGGCAGGGCAGGGCAGGGCAGGGCAGGGGGAGGCTGACGGTGAGAGTGGGCGTGGCGGTGCATGGCGAGAGTGGCGGGGAGTCTAGATGGAGGGGAAAGAAGCACGGGGGACGCATGGCGAAAATGTAGATAAAAACACTTCAATTTTACACTATACAGAGAATTAATTCCTTTTCCTATCAAATATAAAATAGTTATATTCATGCAATTATTATATCACAATTATTGCGATACTAAATATACATCCTCGAAACGCCGAGTTACTTAATCTAGTATAAGCTAAATATTTCTTCTAGCCACATAGAATACTTTTTTCGTATACAGTAGTTTATTCAGTACTTTATAAATAAATATGTAAACGTTTGTGATTTCAAAGTACTATGTAAAATGGCGAAAAAAAATAATTGCCGTATAAACTGAGAAGCAAACTGTAAGTGAAGAAAGAATAATTTGACTTTTTTTAAAATGATAGTTATTGAGTTTTTCATTGAGAACTTCTAAGAATATCTTTAATTTTTTTCGTAAAAACAATCTTTTCATTGAAATGCTGCATTCATCAATACCTAATTTAAATTCAGGGAAACGCAATGCGACGCGTATGATAAACCGCTCTATAAATAAAGGTGTTGTTTTGCTTATGTTAATACATGTGAAAATTGCATGAGTGGGATTCAAAGTTGTGACCAATTGAGATAAAAAACAGTGGTTCTCGCGGATGTAATAACCTCCATCACTTAGTAATTACCGTCATTACCCATCGTCTGGGGCGAGAAGCCAACTCACGGCCACGGTCAACGTGTGGCTACGGATAGAACCTGCAGAAGGAGAATGCTGAAGCTCGCCTGGCGAATGTGCTAGTTGCAGGCCAATGACCACATGTTGCAAGTAACTGATCGAACAAGTTCATCAGATGAACGCTCATTTCCTTATTCTTGGCAGTCTTTGTAATGACTTAACAGTTTTATCTATTTATACTTGTACAACAGAAATAGTTTAGTAATTGAAATATACGTTACTAATACTCGTAATAATATTGTTGCCCCATCTATTTAGGCTTCAATGTGTCTTACTGCCAGAAAAATGACATAAGTAGAAACTAATTAGTATCTATAACATGTGTTGTACAATAAGAAGAACATTAAAAAATAAGACCTTAAAGACCACACATCTTAAATTCTAGAAAGCAATCGCAGTACCCATGCTAACTAGTGCATGTGACAACTGGACAGGAAATAGAATAGAGAGAAAAAAAACAGAAAGCGCCGAATTGAAATGCTTACGTTCAGTAGCGGGTTGCAATATCTTACATAAAATATACTGATGACACACAGCAGAACCGAACTGAATATGTAAAATTTCAAGGACAAAATTCAAGCATTAAAGAGAAACTGGCATGACCACATTTAACTTATGTCCCCGAACAGAAAACCCATAATAATGTAACCAATACAACTCCAAAGGAAGAAACGTTGGCCGCCCATTAACAATATGGAGCGACTTTCATTTTATTGTTGTGGAAACAGGCCTTAAGCCTTTTTTCCCATTGGAGTTGCTCTGTTTTATTCACGTATCTTTTTGATAACATAACAATCTTTCTTTATACAATATTATCATATTGCCAGCTGACAATAATACTAATGTTTAATATCTATTTCCAAACCTGGTTTCGGAATACGACTGGTGAATACTTACTTTGTTGTACGTGGACGGGTCGTCCTTACGGATCAGCGATTTCTAGAAATTTACTTTACTGAAAGAACGATGACGCATCAAAAAACTTTAGAAATAATAACCGTCAGTATAATAGTGCTCTTTCTTTTGTGTCATTTGGTGCCGATATTACATTGTTATCTGGTCATGGACCATACGTGTTCAAAATTTTAGGAACTCCACATCACAGAATATCTTCGTTGTACCCTGAAGATCCAAACAATGCAACGTATTGTGAACATTAGTCTGAGCACAGTATTTTACATTTATCTCAGATCTCACCGTCAAATTTTGACGGGTTCTCACTAGTTCTGAAATTAATATTGATATAGTCGTCGCTCGCGCTTCGCCTAAGGAACACTTGGTTCCGCCTACATCTTAGTTAATGCAAGTGACATGGAGCTGAGAATGTGTTTTATAGAATACGTTCATTTGAGATGGGATGATCTTGATATTTGTGACGAATGACGTTACAAGAATTCAATTATGAACAGAGGTGGGAAATATTATAGAAAGTGGTATCCGGACCAAGATTCAATGAAAAAAGGAAGGCCAACTAGTACTGAAATATTTAATGGAGTGCTCGTCACAATTGTACATTTCAATTTAAGTTGTTTGTATGCTGCTTTACGTCGTGCATGTTTTCGCCTTTCCTGCTCTCTCACTCTGCTATGTCGCAACTGCAGTGGCGGTAATTGGTGAGGCATTGAACTACAGTTCCGAAAACAACGTTTTCAATAATCTATGGAGTGGATCTATTATACCTCTCATGAATCGTTTCCATGATCAATTTCATACGGATACCAAAACAATACTCAAGAGCGGGCCACGTCTCCTCACACACCTCTAGACCAGGCAGTACTCCATATCACATACAAGATATCACTAGTTCCATTGAACAAGAAAGAGCTTGAGAGATTTGGTGAGTATTCGTACAATCCACATTTAGATACAGAATTATTAATGGTAGAAGAAAGAGGCCAAAAATATTAATATGTTCAGGATGAAAAATGTGCGAAAGGGATAATATGTCGAATGACGTGTAAATGAAATTTGAAAAAGTAAATGCATTTTTTCTCATAAAATTTTAAAAATGTACCATGAAAACATGGGATCTGAATGCGTACTAGTGATCAGCATATGAACATATCTTTGCAAATGCAATGCTGGTGGCGGTGACTAAAATAAATAAAGTTTATTAGTAAAGATGCTCAGGCCATGAGATCTGCTCCTTCTTAAAAATACCTCTAAATTATTTCCATAATTAACCCTATTAGGTCGATAGGACAAAATAGTATTCTAATTTGAGACAGCAAGCGAAAAAGCGAAAGCCAAACGCGATGAGAGGAACCCAAGCTTTTCTTTGCTCCATGTCTTCTGAAGTTGAAACCAGAAAGAAAATTGGACGGGGAGGTGAATGAATATATATTAGTACAGTAGGTGAGTCAACTAATTCTTGGAATTCCGTGACAATTTTTAAATGATAATTTATATAATACTGTAAACTTCTGTGAGGGTTGACTTTTCCCTCCACTCTTCAATCACAAGATGAAAACACCCACAACACCTACGATTCAAGCACGCAACTCAAGGTTTGTTGCCGCCGCACCCGCCAAAGCCGTATAGGGCGCGCATTGTCCTACAAGAATTCCGAATAACGCATCAGAACGCGCGGGAGCCGAGAGCTCGGAGCCGACGCGTGAGATTTGAGGAGGGGAGGGGAGGGAGGGGGAGGGGGAGGGGAAGGGCGGGCGTGCCGCGGCGCCCGCCGCCTCCTTTCGTCACGCCCGTTCGCGCGCCGCGCACCCCGACGCATTTGTTATTAATGCGCGGCGCAGTCCTGTAAAGTGCAAGCGCACCTCCGCGGAATCCCAGGCAACTCATTACTCGCTGCGGCGCCGACCATTTTACGAGCGAATATATATAAGCGGCCCCCTCCTTATTTTTGCTATTTTTTGTTGTTGTTGTTGGGTTGTTTTTTTTGTGCCTTCATCCCGTCGACGGCCCCGATCGTCAGAAACAATGCGGTAATTTATTTTGCGCGCGCCTAGCGCTTTCACGCTCGTCGCCGCCCGGGAGGTTTACGCGAATATTAACCAACCCCCCGCCGCGATGGGCGCGACCGGCCAGCCCGAAGGTCGCCGCTCCTCGCCCGCCGACGCACCTGCTCGGGCAGAGGCGTCCAGCACGCGGGGCATGGGATATTCTATGCAGTATTGAGGCAGAAACACAATTTCATCGTACACAATGTGGTTCTTACATCTCTGTGTAGGGTGTTATGTTGTGCATCTGTCGGTGGTGGAGTTCACAACTCGAAGACTGGATAATGCGTCGTAGAGATAAATTTAACGTGCTGTCAGGCTGGGGATTTGACGTAATTGTAAAATTGAAATGTAATCTTTAGGACATGCATTGATACTGTTTTACGTATATTTATAACTTCTTATTAGGATGATAGAACATCGACACTAACAATTTTTATTATCAAACAGCCATGTATGTTTCAGAACGGATCCGTTTCAGAGGTTCGTCTGAGGGAGTCTTCAATTTTGGTCATGAAAAGCTGGCCTGCGCCTGCGTATATTTTCCAGGATTATTATGTCCGTGGTTTTCGCATCGCTTTGTAGCCAAGATGGTGACTAAGAAATTAGGAACTGGGCAAGGAATTAAAACTTTTTGGTGGTACTGATGTATATTTCTTTCACGGGTATCTCAGCCACGCTTCTGTATTGGAACAGCAGACTTGAGTCAATTTGCATCCCTAGTTTCCGAGATTCAAACTTCACTTGCGAATGAAATTACACGAAACACGTTCTCAGAACTGATTGTCCCTATCTTTAATCTTTTCTCCATCGCCATTCAGTTACATCACAGTTATTGAAAAACATTCTTTATGCTCAATTATTACCCATAGAGGGGATTAATCATTGACATAGGAATTAATTGTGAATTAATTCATTTGTAAATTATAAATGAATAATTGTGAATTAATTTGCAACAACATAGTGGTCTTAATCTACACATCATCGAGCTGTGGAACCGGGGTTTATATTATGGTGAATTCAGTTAGTTGTCGCAGGTTGAGAGGCAGAATTTCTTCATGCTGGATTTATTATTATTATTATTATACAATTATGTCTCTGGATGTTGTCCCAGGATTGAAGTGACCTTACGGGCTTTTGCCAAGTGAAGGCCCTTTCCGTTTTTGATTTTGGAGTAGGATATATGTATTAGGCGTGAGTCACACTGCTATCCAGAAACTTCCTAACTATTTTGCATGTGTTGAGGATTGTAGCTTTTTGTAATTCTATATACAATAATTTTGTCAGGTTTAACTGTTGTAGGCTATTATACAAGGTTTTTGGGATGACTCCATTTGTGGATACAATGATGGGTACCGTGTAAACTTTCTCCATTTTCCATAGCTGTTTTATTTCTATTGCTAGTTCAGTATACTTGGAAATCTTTTCCATATGGGAGGACTGAAGGTTGTGTGTATTTGGGATTGCGATATCTATTAAGTAGGTGATTTTATTAGTTTTATCAATTAATGTGATGTCTGGCCGATTGTGTGCTATTGTTTTGTCTGTAATTATGGTTCTATCCCAGTATAACTTGCAAGCAGAATTTTCCATTATTGTTGTTGGTGTGTACTTGTAATATGGCTGCTTGATTTCCAGAAGATTCCAGTTTAATGCAATCCTTTGGTGAAGAATTTTGGCTACCTGGTCATGTCTGTGTTTGTAGTCTGTGTTTGTAGTCTGTGTGGGTAATTATTTTGCAGCCGGATGTAATATGCTGAATTGTCTCACTGGACAGGTGACATCTTCTACATAAATCATTTTCCAGTGCTGGGTCTTTAATGATGTATTTGCGATAATTTTTTGTATTGATAACCTGGTCTTGAATTGCTGTCACGAACCCTTCTGTTTCAGCGAACAGGTCGCCACGGGAAAGCCAGGCGTTCGACGCTTCCAAGTCGACATGGGGCTGTTCCAGATTGTGGCGATGTCTTCCATGGAGTAGTTTTTGTTTCCATGACTGATATTTATCAGGTGGTTCAGTTGCAAGACTTAAGGTGTCCCTATTATAGTGATGCAAGTTAAGTGGTGTGTGTTTGTTATCTGCTAGTACTATTGCTTTATGCAGGGGCGACTCCTTTTTCTGGGTGACAAAATATTCTTGAAGCAGGTTAGTTAATTTATTGTGTAGGTTTGTTATGTCTATCATGCCGCGGCCACCTTCCCTTCGTGGTAGAGTAAGTCTTTCTGTTGAGGAGTTAGGGTGATGTATTCTGTGTCTATTTAATGCTGTTCTTGTTTTCCTTTCAACATTTGCTAAGTCAGTTTTTGTCCAGTGAATGATACCAAAAGAGTAGGTAAGTACTGGTATTGCAAACGTATTGATTGCTTTGAACTTGTTTCTCCCGTTGAGTTGACTTTTCAGTATTTTGGTCAATCTGTTCGTATACGTTCTTATAAGCGTTTCTCTGATAATTCGGTGTTCAATACGTCTGGATTGTGCAAACCCCAGATATTTATAGGTGTCTTCTTCAGACATTGCCTCGATTGTTTCTCCATTTTGAAGTTGAAAGCCTTCACATTCTCGTGTTCCTTTAGTTATTTTTTGTATTTTGCATTTGTCTATTCCAAATTTCATTGCAATGTCTCTAGAGAAAGATTCTGTTATTTTGAGTAAATGTGAGAGTTGTGTCTCTGTTGTTGCATATAATTTTATATCATCCATATACAGTAGATGTGAAAGCTTGAACTGTACCATTTTATTACTTTTGATGTTGAACCCATAGTTGCTGTTATTTAATCTGTTTGATAGGGGATTCAATGCAAGGCAGAACCAAAGCGGACTGAGAGAATCTGAGAAAGATGCTTCTTCTAATGGCAATGGAGTCTGTTGTTATATGTTTCTCTTGTGAGACAAGCGTAACTGCAGTTTTCCAATTTCCCATAGTATGTTCAAGGAATGTTTATTGTTATTATTATTATTATTATTATTATTATTATTATTATTATTATTATTATTATTATTATTATTATTATTATTATTATTATTATGCACAAACACATCACGACCTGATCTAAACTAATCGACTGTCATAATTAAAAGGAAATTACTAATAGGCTTATTTTCAACAGCACATATTTAACGTTTTACCTCTTAAAGATACGTTATATTCGTGTAATATTATTGAAAATTGTATCCAACTAACTCTAGCTATCGAATGAAGCTCTTCAGCAAAAGAAGCGCGGATGCGAACATGCAACTTCGAGATGAAACAAGATTCTAAAAATTACGAGAAACTGCTCATTAAAAAAAATGTGAATGGCCTTATTTAAAGATCTAATTTTGAATAACAGATTGCATTGAATGAATCTCTATCAAAAATATTTTAGTTTTACAACGTTAATTTTTTGCAATTTTTCAAATTACTGTGAGTTGACGAAATGGACCCTGTATCATTTTTATACGCTTATTTTTCACTATCCTAGGAACAAATTTAAAGAAAAAAATTGGAGCCGTGGTCAGCCGTTAAGAAAATATGATTTAAAAAATTGCCTGTACTTGAAGTTAAAATTACGTGAAAACTAGAAATTTTTTAAAAAAAATTTACATTACCTTATTTAGATCTATTTTTGAATAATACATTATCGTTATGAAATCTCTATAATTAATATTGAAGTTTTGCGATGTTAATTCTTTGCATTTTTCGAAAATACAGACCAGAAGGGATGGCTCAGGGCATCAACTGATGTCACTGCAGTTCCTCTGTCCGGGAGGTCGTAGGTTCCAGTCCCGACGGTGGCAGGATTTTCGACACTAGCTTGTCGCCTAGGTCGAATTCAGTCGCTGTCTGGAGGCGAATTCTACCGGCCACCTGCTCTGATAGTTTTCTGTGGTTTCTCCGATCAACATCAGGCGAATGCCGGAGGAGTACCCTATGAAACGGGCCACGCGCGATCTTTCCTACCTCTTCCTTGACCTACCCTCACACACTCACCCTTACATGCACTACATTATCACACATCCCGGGAGTTCGGTCGGGGACTTAGAACTTGTCCCGCTGGTGGGAGGTACCTGGTTGAGGAAAACCCCGCTGGTCGACGGTAGTTCGGCGCCGGATCTACATCCAGCGGGGTAAGACCAGCGCCACCTCCCGAGGAAAAAACACACAATACTTACGGGACTAATGACCTTAGTAGTTGACGCGCCCAGAATCACTAACAGTTAATCAATCCAAAATACAAAGAGTTCGCCAAAAATGGTGATTGTGCCATTTTTAAGCTACTTTATCCTAGGAAAAAATTTAACAAAAAATGTGGATTTCTGAGAAAATGTAATTGTTTAAAAATGATTGTATTTCACGTAAAATTATCCAAAAACTACTCATACTTCTAAAAATTGTACATGCTCCTAGACCTTAGATTTCACACATGACTTTGAAGATTTTAGTCGGGAAAAATCCCTATTTCGAGCATTGTAGTTGTAAGAAGACGCGGAACTTTTGCAATTTTCAAGAATGCAGAGGATTCAAAGAAAATGACAAATGCGCCGTTTTTATAACTGTGCTTCGCCATATCCGAGAAAAATAGCGAAAAAATGGAAAACCACTTTTGAGAAAATTTCGAAAACAAATCTTTATGTAAAGATGTAAAGTGCCCACTAACATCAAAATATCGATTAGGAAGGACTCGAGTTCGGTCAAATCTTTTGGGGAATATCAATGTTGATGAAACTTTTCTGAACGGTTTAGGTTCTCTGTTGATCATGAACAGTCACTTTGCTGTCAACCAATTTTTCGGTATCAGGGACTCACAAAGTGTGGATTCTGACTGCTCAACGTGTTAGAGGAAGTAATTTACTACAAATAGGAGCAAGACTTATCCTGTTTTTCGGGGTCAGGAACTCACAAAAAGGAATTTTTCTGCTACAAATGTGCTGTTTTTGTCTCAGCATTACAGTATATTCTCTATACTATGTAAGTAGTTTGCGAGAAAGTAAAATGGATACATATTCTACGCACTATAGTCACTCCCTATCTGTTCACAATCCCCGTCAGTCATTCGCGGGTATATACATTTATCACCACAAGATATTAAGTAGCTTGCAAACTAGTAAATAATAAATACGGAAAGGTGCAAGTTATGTTCCGCCTGCAGTATTGACCTTCATTTTCAGATAGCCTACTTCATATTTGGGGCATGTACGTTTGCTATATTTAGAATTTAATTCTATTTCTTTATTGGATTCTTTCCGGCTTTGCGACTCTAAAAGTTTCCCAGAGCAAGAACTAATACTTGCTTCACCTTACTACTTGAAAAGATTCCCCAAATAAATAGGACAAAAATGTAGTTCATATTCTTAAAATATTGCTTATTTACGCTTCTGTATAGATCATGTAAATACAAAATTGGCTTGTTTCTATAAACAAAAATGATAGAACTCTTTATTTTAAACTCCCTCGGATCAAGAAGTTCTTAAAAACTTGAGCTTTCTCGTTTCGTGGTGTTCGGCGTAATTATATCTATCGCACCATATCGATCACTCATACTCTTCGCATGGATATTTTCCTCTCTTGGCGATATATTTAGAACAAACTTTGTGATGGAGCATGTTTTCATGCACTGAGATATGTTAAGAGACAGCAGGAGGAGGCATAGTCTTGCCGCCTCTCTAAAAGAGTAGTTTGGTAATGGTCTATCCTCTCCTTGCACTCTTTTTCATTTCCTACGATATAATGGAGCTTATAAAATGAGAGAGGATGCTTGTTCTTATTTAGGAGTAATCAAATTTTATCAAATTTATCAAATATTAATTTATTAATTTTGATATTATTTACTGTCATAAATTTAATGGCATTCATCTGACTTTTCTGCCAGATCTTTCGTTTAATCCTTAGTGGGGCATGATTATATATGGATAGTTTTCTTTAACGCAGTTTTTTGTATTTTAAAAAGATTTTAGCTGACCACGTCCACACTAGTCTTTAGTTCATAAGAGAATTTGACGGTGTTCTAAGATCTTGAAGCGCGTTTAAACTTTATTCATAATTATATGAAGATAAATTTGTACTCATTCTTAATAAAACACGAGAATGGCTTTCAGATAAATTCCAAGATATTTTAAAATGACACATGTAAAATATTAGTGACCTTATAGAAGCGAATAAATATTTTCTGAGGAAATCCACTGTTGAGCTCCAAAATTTGGGAGTTGACATTACTGGTAGTTTGAAGCAAACGAATTTAATAAAAAATGAAATGAAATTTTGATTGATTGCAAAATATTAAAAGCGTTGATTGTTCCAAAAAATAATGTTATATTGGAAGCATTGAGAAAGCATATAGAAATACTCAGCCATTTAGTATCTTTTTCAATGATATGATGTCACCGCTGCGATATTTTATAAAGTAATGAACTCCACTGAGGCAGCACAGTAATGGAAAAATAGTAGTATTATATTAATGGTCGATTAGCTGCCATCGGTAGTGAATTTAGGAGCTTTTGACTATTTGTATGATTGCGGCGTACACTTCATTGCCTCTAAACGTCAAGAATGTCTCGCAGTATCGTCTCGTTTTCACATAAACTTCATTCGTGAGGAGCATTTGAGAAATTTATGCCAAAATATGTCACAAGGATGGCGTGCGAGCCCCTCGCAATTGGCTCATCCTTAACGCCTGCGTGAATTCTCCTCGTCAAACCTGTCCGTAAGACGTTGCTCATGAGTATCTCGTCTCTAGGTACGTTGCACGTTCTGCAGCGAAGGATAATGACCGAGTGAAACCCGTCAATGTCTCTCGTTGATGGACTCTCTCGTTTACGACCGCGGGAGCACGACTACTGACCTGCGCCGTCCCACAAACCTAGACGAGCAGCGGGCGCCGGGCGACCCTTCGTCCCCAGTCAATGGGCTCGGCCGTGGGGCACATTCCGTCCTCCATTTGGGAGGTCAGTCCTCTATTGACGTCAGTTGCCATATTGTCCTTCTTTGTATTTTAAATGTCCTCCTTTTAGTAAATTGCTAACATTTGCTGCCATTTATTTTATTGCTATAATGACTGCTATATTGAATCGTTTATTGTTCAATTTGGAATAGAAAACAAGAAAATCCTTTTTTTCAACGCTGACACACGCATATAACACGCACGAATCACAGCGGCTCTGTCTGGTGACTAAAATAAAAAGGAGATGCTCAGATCATCTTCATGTGTATTTTGTGACGAATCTTTTCACTTGAATCGCAAATGGAGAGAGGGAAGGAATGGAGCTGATGTTAGTATAAATTAAATATTGATAAAAAGAAATGTGTTGATGCAAATTTTTTGCTTGTCGAGTGTTTTCCTTTCTACATGACCTTTTTTTTGGCAACATTGGTCGCATTCTGAAATGGAACTAAGTGTAAATTCATAGGCTCCGTCATATCGAAGTTACTCTTCAGTTTGGAAGAGTACGAAACTCTATAAAACATTGGGGTGGCGTAACAAAGAAAAATATCTAAAATCGTTGATAGACGAATCGCAAATTTTCAACATAAAGGCGTATACAGGTACTAGCCGCAAAACGCTTTTAAAGACGTAGTAAAAAATGATGTAACTCTTGGCTTAATTTTGCAGCCCTTCAACTATTTTTAATTATGAACTGTTTAGTTGCAAGTTACAGATATTGGAGAATATGATTTTCTATCTTTCTTCTCATACGTCAGGAATGTGAAAAAATAATGAATGTTAAGTCAAGAATCACAGTTCTAAAAAACGTCATACTTCTATCAAGAGCACAATGCAAAACCTCTTTATATTAATCTAATTTTAGTCATTGGGCATTCATATGAAATCACTGCATGTAATTTGAAGGGCCTATTTGGATTTGTACTTGATACGATTTTGTTGTGAAACTGATAGGTTTAAAGGCAAAGACATTTTGGCTGAGGTAAGCATGTAATAATATTAGGCATCAGACATTTGAAGTTATGATTTTTTGGTGTAATGTCGAACAAAATGATTTCCTCCTATCTCAATTGGAAACTCACACATGTACTCATACATATACATTCAAATACATGCATATAAACTCATACATACATATATACTCATACATATACATATACATGTACATGAACAGGAGCATCGACACGTATCCACGTATTGACTGGAGCATCGACACAGATCGAAACGTATGGTAGGAAATCGTTAGCTACGCGAAAGCCATGCCAGTAAGGCAACATACAACAAACATCAACGGCATTTCGTATTCTGCATACGCAGAACCTCTCGTCCTTATTCCCATATTATTCTGCATACACCTCGGAGAGAAACTTAGACACAGAAGAATACGAGGCCTCACCGGGGGCAAGTGGCCGCGAAAAAAGCTGCTAAGCGACCACCGGGGAGGGGGAGACGACGCTCACGAGGCGGCGCTGCATAATGAGGCCGTCCGCATGAGCGCACGGCCGCGGCGGCGGCGGCGGCGGCGGCGGCGGCGATGGCGCCGGGCCCGCGCATCCTAACGAGGCGTCCCGCAGATCAATCACGCGCTGCCATATCAGAGCCCGTGTCCCGGCATGCCAAGCGCGTGCGGCGAGTGTTCCGCGTCGGCGCCACCGGCGGAAGGCACGGCCGTGCTTTACGACCGCGGCGATCCGCCTTCGATTGGGGGTCGAGCGCGTCAGGGGTCCGCCGAAGAGGTGCTGAGCGAGGCGTTGAACGACGGCGGAATTGCGATGGAGAGGAACTGCGGCGAGATGAATTGATTGATGAGTGTTTCATTGTTCTCATGAGGTAATTAGTCCCGTGAGTGTAGTGCATGCTTTTATCGCTTGAAGTGGCGGTGATCTTCCCCAGATGGATGGCGACATCCGGCACCGGCCTACACGTCGGCTTGCGGGGCTTCCCGCAAGCAAGTAACGCCCTCCAGCGGGGCACCGCACCAGCCGGGACGAGCTCGAAGCTCCCGACTGCTCCTCAGGCATGTGTAGTAGAGTCGTGCATGTAAGTGTGTGTAAGTACGGGATGAGGATAGGATAAAGAAGAAGAAGGAGAGATGGAGCGCTATTTGTGGCCCGTTTGTTAGGGTATTGCTCCGGCATTCGCCAGGTGTTGACAACCGATCAGAGCAGTCGGCCGCTAGAATTCTTCTCCAGACAGCGGATTGATTCCATCTAGCTATTTCGCTGAGGTAGAAAATACCCCTGCCGACCTGGATGGCCGAGGTGGCTAAGAGCGAGTACCGACTCAGCGCTTCGGTCCGAAGGGTCGCGGGTTCGGGTCCCGCCTTGGGCATGGCTGTTTGTCCCTTGACTTTGTGTGTGTGTTGTCGCGGAGGGCCTCGCGTTCTGCTGACCCCAGATAAGAGGAGCCCGCAAGTGTTTGTCTAGTGTATGGTCGAATATGCGTCCCTTCGGGACGTAAAGGGCAACCGGCTGTCGGCTGGATAAAGCCCTAGGAAGAAGAAAATACCCCTACGTGAACGAGACTCAAACCCTAAGACCTCCCGGTCAGAGGCAATTCAGAGATCTCATTTGATGCCCTGACCCACCCAAGCCTGCCCTGCCTTCGATTGGGGTTTCATCGCATCAGCGTAGCCGGCGAAGAGGAATAGGGCGAGGCATTGAATGCATGCGGTATTGCAATGGAGGGTAAATGCGGTGACATTTTTATGTTGTGACTTAGGAATGGGTCCTCAAGGGCATTAGTGTGAATGTGAGTTTGTATGTGGAAATTATCCACGAAATGGTATTATACTTTCCAGAAAAAAATTCTAAGATTTAGTAAAGCTCGTAAATTTGCAATCAGTTGTGCAATAAATAACGCGTGCCATAAACATGAAATAGACGGAACGACGGACAACGGTCTTCGATACACCCCATCAATTTGTCTTTTGCCTAAATGTTTAATTCATCTACAAAACACTCGCGTCTTCCAGGGTCCGTGCCTATATTTAATCCATTCAAGCATTTCTCAAGTTTACCGATTCTTCAGTGCATATGTGATGTGTACCTTTGTTGAATAAAATATAGTAACTGTGCTGTTACCCATGTGTTTCAGGAATTTAGAATGTTTCCTATGTTGTATAAATCATTCTTACACAAAAATGATTCATTTCTTCCCTGAATTTTTTTCATTGCAGTAATCATAAGAAGGATGTAAACTTACTTAGCAAGTTCCGGTGTACTAGTGGAAGGTTTATTGAGCCATTAGAGACAAAGAGAGGGATTGTGCCAGATTTCAGTTCCGCATAAAAAATGAGGCAATACAGTCAAATTCTTTGTAAATTAAGCATAAATCCCTGTCTTTATTTCTGTATCTATTTATGACAGTATCTCCTGCATTATAAGTCAGAACATGATTTCGAATTTCATGTTTATTCTTTTCAATTTTGGAGACAAGCGTATCGACAAAACGCATTTAAAAATAAAATTCAAGTCATATTGCAAAGTAGAAGAATATTGTGGTGTTTCATGGTACACGACTTCGCGAAAACATTAGCAGAAAGATTACATTAACGCATATTACATCATAAATCAGGACGTGGTTTCTTATTTATGTTCATCTCACCACAGACTGAACTTCTTTAATCTATGGCCCAAAATTACGTGATCATGCTTGATTATTTTTCCTGTAGAAAGGTTTTTAGGTTTGGCTGAGATCAGAGGGGGTCATTTTAGCACCGTGAACGCTCAAGCAGATTACTAAACGAAACTGTTTTCTTTTTCATCTGTTTGAAAAATTAGATCTAAGAAAGCTATGATCCTTCAGCTGAAATATCTCTTGCTCTAAACTATCAATTCTGTTTCAACCTTAATTTCAGCATCTTACTTACAGCAACGTTCAGATAATCCCGTGAAGGATATACTGCGCCACAGGGCCATTCCGCTCACACAAATGTGGGCCGAATGAAGTCGCTCGCACGGGACGCAACGGCCGCCTGAGCAAGGGGCAGAGTGTGCATGCAAGTGAGCTGCGCGTCGTAGAGAAACCGCGGCTAATACTCCCGCATCCGCTTGATGTGGTGTCGGCCGCCGCGAGCGTCGTTTTAAGTGCTTAGGGGAAGAGGCTCTGGGAAAACCGCTCGGTCGGAAGCCATGTGTCTTCCCACGATTTCAGCACTGCCGGACATCGTCCACTGGCGGTAACTCGTTTTTGTTTCCCTGAAGCGCTGAGGAGCAACGCTTGCGAGGTCGAGACAGTACTGGTTGCTGATGCACAACACAGTTTGGATCAAACGTTTCTGGAATTGCAAACGAAGGGTTTTCAACAAGAAAGAACCTAATCGGTGACTCTTGTGGGTTTCAAGCTGAACTTCTAAGTTGGGTACTTGAGCTACAATGGGAAATCAGATGGCTACTCTACTTTCAGATTTTTTCGAAGAAGCTGTAGTTCTTTTACGTAATAAATAATTAGTATAAAACACCAATCATTTGTGAAATGGTATTAGCCATAACGAAACGTAAAGATCTTTATTCAGTAAATTAACTCATTTTTTTAAACAATAAAAAATGTATTTTCATTCAGTTCTAGGAAGGTGGGTTTACAATTCATACAACCGAAGAAAACGTGCACAGATCTTCTCCCCCGTAAGTCATGCACAATTTTAACTATTTTCTGACCAAATCAATCAAGTCAAATCAAACTGGAGATCTGATTCCAAGAGAATAATTTTTTCTGCGCTCACAAGTTTTGAGTTTCAATTCTACTAAAGACATCCAAAACACAAAATTAACAGTTCCTAATATTTTTTTGCAAGTTATAAATACAATATTACGAAACGTTTCGTAAAATGTGGCCATCATCCAGCTCAGAGAATCAAGACAATCTTTTCATGTCTCCTAGCCCACCAGTGTTCTGCAATACGCGAGTGAGTGGACGACCTCCTAAGTTGCTCGGGACGAAATCGGAATCAATATATCTGGCTTTCTACAGTGAAAATAAGATAGTGTAAGCAACTAAAAAATGATAACTCTTTATGAGGATTCTATTCTTCCTAGAAGAACTTAATACACTAATCAGTTTTTGAATTCTATCGCGTCGGAAAGTAGCATGCTTATTAATTATATTAGTAAAATATAATATTTTATTCTAGGTGCGCCATTTACCTTGGGTGACGGCAAAATTTTCTAAATTCATTTAGTTGAGTTTGCTATTTAGCACTACCATTGTATTTATATATTATTTGAAATTATAAATACACTTTTTAATCGGATAAGTGGGATTACCAATTTACAGGTAAGTGTTAGCTTTTATAAAGACAGTGTGATGTAAACAAAGGTTTATTGCCTTCTAAGACGTCTTCGTCATAAAAATAATAGCATTACTTAGCTTAAGACTTCTGAAGAGCTCACTTGTTTTCTTCCTGACGGAACTTTATGCAAATGGGTGAGTTTCATGGGTACCAATTTACAGGTAAGTGTTAGCTTTTATAAAGACAGTGTGATGTAAACAAAGGTTTATTGCCTTCTAAGACGTCTTCGTCATAAAAATAATAGCATTACTTAGCTTAAGACTTCTGAAGAGCTCACTTGTTTTCTTCCTGACGGAACTTTATGCAAATGGGTGAGTTTCATGGGTACAGAATATATGTATAATGCAATGTGGAAGAAGCTTTCCAAATAAAAAAAACGTACATCATCGTAATTTGCCTTCAAATAACTTCAAAATTCGTCAGAAAAATACATACACTTTCACACAAAATATAAAAGTTGTTTTAATATTTTCATAATTACAAATGTTACTAAAAAAGAATGGTAATTTATTACCAAAATAATAAAGAGACACTTCATCTACAAGAGGAATATATTACCTTACAAGCGACGATGGGAATACTATTCTCGAGTAGCTAAAGAATCTTTATCGTCGTTGGTAATAGTTTATTTTTTTCAATTCGTAGTAAAACAAAATAAAATAATATTATGACAAATATTTTGTTCTGCCTTGCCTCAGGAGCGCGCATGGTACTGCCTGAATCGCCCAGATGAGTTTTACCACCCGAAGATGATAAAGAGGTTTAGTATCAGCGTATTATTTGCCATTAAGAAGCGTGAAATTAACCTTGCTAATAAAATAGCTCAGGCAGGCCAGGTTAGCTAGGCACGATGATGGGAATACGATATGCTCGCCACCTATCTCGCTTATCCCCAGGCGTGGATAATAGTATAAGGGGGGAGTTTTGAGGCTTATTTATAATATTCTGCATTTTAAACTACGTATCAAAACCATTCAATATTGGAAGTATAACGATAACATTTACATATCGACTTTTTATAAACGACACGCATCATTGTATAGTGAGGAGACTTCAATGTCACCAATAATCGATGTTCAATATTAAACCATCAATGTTAACAGTACATTGGCCGAAAACAGTCTATATTTTTAAATATCGATGTTTTAAACCTCTAACAATAAATTCGGGAGCAATAAAATTTTAATTGGCAGTGGCAAAGCTTATTCATTTGTAATTAATATTTAATTGAAAACAAAATGGTAATAAATAACAAGAATAATGGACAAAAGTAACCCTGATCGCCCACTCATCACAAAAGGGTCAGTTCTCAGTTCGTCGAAGAAGGGAGGAGGCCCTACGCCCACGGTGCATGCGTTGAACCGTCTCTCCATGTGCGAAATACCTGGAAAAGCTGACAATACTACGATGGAATCGAGGTCCTACAAACAGCGTATTACAACATGTATTACAAACAGCGTTAATTCGGTTCGAACACATAAGCTTAATGTGGAACCATCAGTTATTATTTCATGTTTTAACTTTTTTTAAAATTTGATATCAAATAGTCCAATGGGTTGTCTTGTACAAATATAGATGTCGCACCGCTAGTGCTGTAACCTTTTTAGGTGGCTCAGTTGATGTCACTGCAGTGCCTCTAACGGGGAGTTTGTAGGGTTCGAGTCCCGACGGTGGCAGGATTTTCGGCTCTAGCTTGAATAGCTAGATTGAATTCAGACGCTGTCTCGAAACATTTTCCAGCAGCCGACTGCTCTGGTCGATAGTTTTCCGTGGTTTCTCCATTTAATACCAGTGTAATGCAGGAGCTGTACTCTAACAAACCTGCCATAAACCGCACGCAATCTTTCCTTGCCTTTCCTCGTCCTATCCTAACCCCTTTCTTACACACACACACACACACACACACACACACACACACACACACACACACACACACTTACATGCACTACACTTCCACCCATGCCGGGAGACCAGTCGGGAGCTTAAATCTTCTTCCGGCTAGGGCGGTGCCCCACTAGTGAGAGATACCTGGTCGCGGTAAATCTCCGTAAGTCGAGTGTAGGTCAGTGCCGTATCTCGCCATCCAGCGGGGAAGATAACCCTTACGATAAAAACATGCTACTACACTTAAAACTTCTAAAACAAAATACACTTACGGGGCTAATGAACTTAAGAAGTTGACGCGCCGGGGGTCACCAATCAATCAACCTAATATTGTATGCTCGTTTCCGCAACGCCCGTGCTTCAGCACGGCCCCTCCACCGGTGGAGCCGCAAGGCCATGCGCCTTGGCTCCGCGCAGCGCCGGAACAGCGCGACCGATGCGACCTGCGCGCCGCACACGTCCACCGGCGGCGACAAAGGCAGCCGCCGGCAGCTATTTCACCTCACAAAAGGGCACGTGGGGAGGGGAGTGCCTCACGGGGACGGCGGGCACTGAAAAAAAGAACGGCGAGGCCGCGGGGCGGGAGCTTGCTTCCGCGAAACGGTCCCGCGTTCGCAACCTCTGAAGCGCACGTCGCCTCCGTCAGGGGTAATGTGGAACGTCTCTCTTTTGTGGTCCAGGTGGTTTTCTCTCTGCCTCCGAGTCCTGTATTCCGTAGGCATTCGTAAAACGACAGTGAACCGCCGTTATTGTAAATTAACTAGAGATTTTGATTCATAATCTCTTTCGTCAATGGTTAAGTTAAAATGGCATCGTTCTGCTTGGAGTGTTCGATGTCCCTTCTCAAAAGTATTTGTCCCATTCAGGGACAAAATTACTATAAATTGGCGTCCCTTTTATAATATTTTTACTCTGAGATGTTCAAATGAAGGAATTTTGAATAAATGAATTTGAATGAATAAACATTCCCAAATGTATTTTTAGTAATATACCAATTGTGCTACGAATGAGAAGATGGACATTCGTCAATTCTTCGATTCGCCACACTCCTGAAATTGTGAGGAAAATTTCCATTTCGTAAGCTGTTTCAATTTGTCTTTGATTCTGTGTGCTTTAGACGCTGTCACCACCTCTCTTAAAATCTGTAAGATACGTTTGCGAAGCATTGAGGGACACATGTTACCTGCTAACGTCATTACGAGATATCGAGCAAATGCAATGTGAATGAATGTTTTCTTAACTTATTTAACCATACCATGGACACATCTCTACGCAGGCACAATCATGCCCATGTATGCCCAAATACATTTGGGATATGCTGATCTTCTGAATGGTACAACTAGACATCGCTGATCTGAATGCAATAATTGAACACCGTTGATCTAATGCAACAATAATATTTGTTGATATAATAAATTAATGAAATCAAAAACGCTGATCTAAACGCAACGATTGGACACTGCTATTTAAATGTAAGAATTGTACATCGTTGCTCTAAATTTAACAATTGGACATTATTAATCTGAACCTTTGGGAATCTGAACCTTTGGGAATCGGTTGCTGGGGTGGACACATTGTGACAGTATGCCCCCCTCAGAAGATGGGGCATTGCAGACACCTGCACGAAGTGACAGGTCGGCGAACGCCTCATAGCGATCACAGAGCGCCGAAATAACATTTTATTGACATGTGTTCAAGTAATTAACTCAAAAAAGCAATGTTTAAATGTGTAAATAAAACAACAAAAGAAATGTGATCCGTTTTACAATGATTTCTGATAACTTAAATATATATTTTTCTTGGCGTGATAGTATATCTTGCAGCTTTAACCGACATTTATATGCCCACAGAATGGTGACATCGGAAACATTTCATTGCCATCTTTTCTTCTTCTTCTTCTTCTTCTTCTTCTTCTCTCTTTTTTGTAGTTTCATCAAAAACGGGTTATTGTAATCTTAATTTCATTCGAAAAACATAAGATACTGAATTTGAACACGATTCTATTCCCTCTCTTATTATTTCCATAAAACATTCGCTGATTATCTCTACAGTGACCGCATTTTGTGATGCCAGATATTGCCATCGCTATTCAAACTTCTTTATAAATAACAATAGCCATCCGCTATACACCAGTGCTCTGATATTATTCAAATTCCATTGTAAGACCCTCCTGCTGTAGGCGTATCCAATATGGTTAAATGCATCCAAAACAAACCTTAATAAAATACAAATCATTCAAAACAATCTAGGGACAATAACAAATACACCATGGTCACCAATAATCAACTACATAAAGAATTTAAACTAGAGCAATTACCCCATTACAAACCTCTCCTCACTCTTTTAAACAAGCCTTGTGCAAATACCTTCACTATCCAAATTCACGCTGCGCAGAAACCTAATTTACAATACTAGAATTAAAAACAATTGTCGATTTCATGTATTCCTCAAAATGTTCTCCAAAACGGAATAATCAGAGGCACATCTATAGGTTTCCTCAACCTCTTATGTTAGCTGTAAGTAATTAGTTATAATTTAGCTTCATCAATACATGTGATAAAGTTGTAGAATCTGAAGCATGTAATCCGCTTGAAATGCAATAAATAAATTTCCTCTTATTATCTTTCTCTTCTTTTTCATTTCACTCTTTTTTGACGCATCAGAGAAGAGTGTGTGGTGCCGGGCCTCTGCATGTACATTGTCACTTCCACTGCGTGATGTGCGTGTCGCCGGCATGCCGGCACTCACTTGTTCTTTCATCAGGAGACAACTGGCGTGTTTATCAAGTGGTGCGAAGTGCTTTGCATTGTTTCAGAGAAAACAAGGGAAGTAATGAAATAAAGTACACTTTGTTTTGCATTAGTAGTTCACAAGGTCTGGTTTTGTAGCTAAGCTTTATTTAATGGTTTAAGGCAGATTGTTGGTAAATGTCTGCATGATGTAGAAGTACTGAAGAGAAACAAACGGGGGAAAAACGGACGCTGGAATTACGTAATGGAAAACGCAGATGTATTTTTTTCATTATCATTCATGCTTCATTAATTTCCTTAACCTGTTTAAAAACTTAATGTTGATTACACATGCAAATGTATTTGTGAGAGTGGAGAGGGAATGTTCTTACACTCGTATTAAAGATGAATAACATTTGATTTACAAAATGGAACTTAAAGCTAGAGGTGGCCAGTTAGAAGAGACTTAAAATATCCATTCAAATAATTTATGTTTTTATTTCTCTTTAAGGCAATACAATTTACTAAATAATTGTATATTAGTCACGTTTTTACTTTCTCCCACTTCCTGAGGAGAGAAAATTATGTAATTGTGCGCCGGAAAACGGCGAATTTTCAGCAGAGAAAATCTTATTGCTGGGTCCTGATAACGAGTAAGTGGATAAATTCTGTTCCTTTATGTAGTAAATTACTTCTTCTAACATGTGATATAGCAAGAACCAAATTTGTGGGTCTTTGAAACAAAAAATCGTTTGGCCGCAAAAACGTGTGTCTCTGTCCGTTTGTGCTCAACTCAATGGCCTAAACCGTGTAACCGATTTTCTCCAAAATTGATCGATCTGAACGAACTCGAGGATTCAGGAGTTGGGATATTTTGATTTTTGAGGATACTTTACATGAAGTCTCAAACGCATTTTCAAAATTTTCTCAAAAATAGCTCTAAATTTTTTGACTAAACTTTGTCTTCGTATAGCGTAAAGTACGTTTAGGAGAAAAGTGCAGGTCTCATGTTCGTTAAATCCCTGATTTTTCGAAAATTGCAAAAGTTGAATTTTTTGGAAGCGTCTTGCTAAAACTACAATATTGAAGCAAGAAATTCTTTTCTTAATGAAATCTGTTCTTCAAAGACAGATCTTGAAATAAAGTAAAGCTCAATTTTTTGAAAATATGAGTAATTTTCATGTAATTTTGCGCGAAATACTGGCAATTTTAAATTTTTTAAACAATTTATTCTCAAAAATAGCTCCAAATTTTTTCTTCAAATTCTTCCACAGATAGAAGGGACACTTAAAACAATAGCCTGGGTCTCATTTTTGTTGAACTCTCTGAATTTTAGAAAATTGCAAATTTAAAAGTGGTGATTTTCTAAAAATGCGAGAAAGTACGTGCTGGAGTAGCACCATTAGTTTTCTATTGAAATGCTGTGGCACTATACGATTCAGCCTATACTTTACTTTCTGAAAAGGGAAGAGACACTTTTATTCCGAAAAATAGAATATTATCAAACAACTATTATTTTTTGCCGTAAGACTAGTGTCCTTGACAGATAATTCTGAATAATTGAATCATTCTTTAAAAACCACACTCTCCCCGCAAATGGATTTTAATTACTGTAAAACACACGGGAGTGTTTACTATATTAGAAATGTGTATTTTTAAGCGTCATGAAAATTGCAACAATCAGCTCTCGGCAGTTCAACCATTAAAAGCAACAACTCTTCATCGTTGAAAGACGTTAGGTTACCAGCCATTACTAGGCATTGTAGGGAGTTATGGGCCTTGTGAATCATAGGGCCAGCTGAAGAAGTTAGCCATCCCTCTGACATAATCATGATCGAATCCCTGCGTGAAATGCAGGTTAGTCCTACGCGTAGTATGGCGCAGTATTTTAGGAAAATCGTATTATGATGTAATAGAAATTCTGGAGATTTTGAGTGCAGTGGGTGAAGTGATGATATTCAGGAAATAGATGGATGATTCAGCCAGATTTCTTGAGTGAGGCGCGAAAGAATAAAAGGGTATACAGTTTTAAAATAACTCACGTTAACAATAATTTAAGTAGAGGCCATGGGGGTCGCTGTTTTGATTTGTATATAATCGCAACATCAGAGAAGACTATGGGACAACTGTGAAGTTATTTTTCAATCCTCAGGACTGTTATTTAACAGAATAAATTGTAACTAGGGATTCCTAAAAAAATAATCTATGGAAAAAAATTGTTTCCTCGGAAAATTTGGGTTCTGGGTATCTTTCGTAATGATTTGTTCCTGAGACAAACGCATTAGTGTGGGATGCGTTCCATTCAACCTACAAAATAAATTTTCTTTAAACGAGTTCTTGCCTGATCCTTCACAATCAATAGATAAATAATATTCAGTGTGGAGGGATAGAAAACGTTGGAATGCTTAAATCACTTCATCTTATATCAATATGGAACATTAATTAAAATGAATATTCAACTTATCAATAGGTAAATAAAATATTAAAGTCGCAAGTTCGGCTCGGAACACTGTTTGTTCCCTCCCAGTATTTCTAAGGCAGTTGTGACTGTTTCCAAAACATTTCTTGATAGCATTGCATAGAAGACAATGGAAATGTTAAATGACATATGTGTAAACCTACGAAATAAAACTATAATTCACAATAAACTGTCCTCTTAAATAGGAAGGTAAACACATTTTTGGAATTGTCTTTTTAAGCACATTCTGCGACGATAAAATAGCATGTTCCATTGAAAAATCAACATTGAGCAGATAGCTTTGTAATAAAAAAAAATATGTAAAATAATTGTTTCAAATACTAAATATACGTTTCCTACGGTAGCCCCGACCTCTACCATCAGTTGTGAAAACGATGTGTTCGTATCATTCACGGTTGAGAAGATGGAAAGGTTTGTAAAAAAAATCTCAGTAAAACTAACAATAAATACTGTGAATATAATTATAGGCCGTCACGTAAGTAAATATATCAATACATTAAAGAAAGAATCCTTGTAGAAAATGTATCAGTTAAACAAACAAATTTGTATAAAATAAAATGTCTACTTGTTCCACCCCCGTGCTGTGATTCTTTCGTAGACACGTATGAGTGATGAGCTGAGTATTGATAGTCGTTGAAAAAAGGTCAGCTGAATCGAAGGCCCCAAGGGCTTGCCCGGGCAATCGAGCAAATCGGAGGTCGAGGCCGCCAGACCTGCGCTTCCCATTTTCTCGCACGCGACCTCTCAGCATCGCTCCACAACGATCCACTTGCACAGAGGCCCTCAGAGGTTGGGAGTCTATTCGGAATATTGGATATCGCCCGATTACATACTGTAGTCAGGTTTCCATTACACACGCTTCCCGGTTAATCCCCTTTCCCTTTTGGCTACTTGAGAAGGCATAGCCCGGCTTTCGTTCCGGCCGGTGTTTTGGGACGGAAAGAAGGACTTTAGCTATTTATTGAGAATTCATGAGTAACGTTGTTCTCACATCATCCGAGGGAAAACCTCGAACTCAGATGAACTTGGCAGAATCTTTGGAATTGCGTATGTAATCTGACTAATATAATTATCTTTAATTCTATAGATTTTAAGGCAAGACCATGGTACCCTTTTCCCCTTCTCCTTGGAGCAGCCTACGATATACCTGGAAATTAGTTTCATTAATTAAGAACGTTCGATACAGTTGAATTTAAAAATAATAAACTTGATTATTCTATCTAACCTTTACAACTCAAGAGTACAAAACCATGTCAAAAAAAAGCATTCGCTCTTTTTCTCTTTCATGTTCTTCAAACATGAAAGGGAATGGGAGATCTTAGAAGCACATGTATCTTGGCGAGCTCTTTCTTGTACTTACGAGTATAGAGGATGCAATCGGTTTATACCTTTTTGGGGATGTAAGTACAGGGCTAGGGAAAAGTCGATCACGAAATTCAATCGGGATACGTGCGGATTATACCCTCACAATTGGCATCGACATTCACTTATACACAAAATGTGTTGCCTTTATACGTGTTATTACTTTCGTACTGCCTTACAGTTCTCACTCAAGTTTATAGAATCGGCGTGCAATAAAAATGTCGTAGCACCTCTCAAATATCGTAACATCTGAGTTAAGTTGTGAAATGAGTTCAGAAAATATTCTCTATGAACAGCCACTGCTCATTTGTACATGAAGGAAAGACAATCTGAAATATGGTTGGTGTTTCTCTAAATCTCTGGAGTAAAAGTTACAATTAATTATTCTTTGTATCTTTGCGATATGCCCATCTGTCTTTATCATTTGATGATTCTTACGTTTTGAATACATTCGTACGAACATTCGTTCTTACATTTCCTAGAAAACAGCAAAAGTTTATTAAAGTGAGAAAACTATTTATTGAGAATTCCAAATGGCAAAAAAATAATTAATGACTTGAATCAAAAGTTGAATATTATCATGAACTCTTCAGCTTTCTCTTGATATTTATATACTGTATTTGAAAACTAATTTCAAACCTTTCCCTACCTCTCTCCTCAATATCATCCGTCTCATTAAGCGTTCTTGCTCCCCTCCCCCCCTCTTCCTCGTCTTCCTACGCCTCGTGCGCGTCCACTTTCTTCGCCGCCCGCATCCCGTGGATGACGGCGGGTGGCGGGGAGGGGACTGCCGTTAGGCCGGGGTCGGAGGTGACCGCGGGGCCTCTCGGCGGCGGCGTGCGACCTCTGGCGGCGGGGGCGGCGGCCGCAGGTGCGCCCGCCCGCCCCACTTCGCCGCCGCCGGGGACGCCGCGGGACGGCCCGCCGCCCCCGCCGCCGCCGCCGCACAGTGTGAATTTTCAGGATCTAATCAAACAATAGAATTGTATCAAACAACCATTTGTTACCGTAAGACTATCGCCATGGCTTTGTCTGATAATTCTGAATAATTGAAACATGCTTTTACCCTTCGATTCTGTTTCTTCCATACTTCAATAGATTCTGTTTGGGGTCTTTTTTGACCCCAAATGTTTTACGCACTAGTTTACAAGCATTTCATGCACGAATTATTATTTTTGGAATTATTAATTGAGAAAGTTATGATATTTATTAGCTTTATTTACTTCATCGCACTAAATAAAGAATATTGTTGGGTCCAGAAAAACAGTGTAGCAAATCCTCATGACTATACATACGTGTCTATTTTACCAGCAAGAGAATGTGTGAAACAGAGCTACCAAATAATAAAAGACAAATATCCCCAAATTAAAAATTTCGGGAATATTTAAAAAATCACTACAATTTTTTTCTTTTTGTAATTTAGGTGTCAAATGTGGCATTTCTGGCCCTAACCACCTTAAAAATCAAATTATTTCCCCACATAAAACTTAAAAAAATTACAACACATCTAAAATTGCATGTAAATTGCATATCTAAAAGGAGAAGTTCATGGGAATAATTTTCAGTGTGCTGCAAAACATTATTTGCCCCTGGGGTAAAAAAGGCCCCAACTAGAGTCTAAGAGTTAAAGAACCACAGTCTCTTCGCTAATGGATTTTAATTGTTATGGAAGATAAGGAGTGTTTAAGATAATAGAAATGTATATTTTTAAGCCGCTTCAAAATTTCAACAATCAGCTCTCGGCAGTCAAGTCATTAAAAGCAACGCTTCATCGTTGAAAGACTTAGGTTAACAGCCGTTACCAGGCACTGTACGGAATTCTTGGCCTCGTGAATCATAAGGCCTACCAACGGCTGGTCATACTGCCAACGGCGGGAACAGAACTTCCATTGCTAAGATAAACGGTTAAACTGAAAGAAAGTCGTCAGAACCTCATTAAATAATAATAATTTCAGTAATATTTAGGAAAAAGAGCACTAACGATTGCACTTTGCTAATGAAAATAAACCTTCAATGATACTAGACATTCACACCGTTCAGTCGAACTCGCTGTTCTGAAACGAATGAATCAGAGCATCTAGGAACTGTGTCAAGCTGTAACATGTTTATATACGCTGATGGGATGTGCCTGTCAACACTTTTGAAATCTAATACCGTTCCAGTGTGCTCTGGATGTCCTGGAACCGAAATACAAAACATTAAGCGTTTTGGTAAAGTTGAAATTTCGAGCGCAGATATTGCGAAAATAACCCACTGTGCGCCTCCGCCGCTGCTGCCTGATCGCCTGGTGCCGTTGGTTCCGTGTCGGGCACCTTCGTCTCACCAACTCATCGTCGTCGCTCAAAAACATTTGCAATTTGCGTGCATCCATCAAGTGGTTAAGCGGTCTACGATGTGCATGGCGTTACATGTTGCACAGCCGGCGGCAAGTCACAAGCCACATGTAAATAAATATCATTGACCTTTTTTAAGATATTAAATTGGAAAAAGTTCTGTAAATTCCCTGAAACTAAAGGTTCTCTGGAAAATTTAAGTTTCATTTCCCTGCTCATATAGCTTAGCATTAGCTTATGCTTTTGCTCTCAGAACTGCTGATGCAGTTTGGCCTTATTACACGAGTTATTTTCCCATTCATACTGGATTTGCTTGTTTGCAGCAACATACAACAATAGTAGTTTTATCACTTTTGTAGCGTCTGTTTCTAAAAGTAGTATTTACTGGTACTTTCTATTCAAGAATCTGATTTTAAAATTTGTTTATATTTTCACAATTTTGAGGCGAGATATTAAGCAGATCTAGAATAGGTAAATTGAGACCTTAAATTATTGAATGAAAATCCAGACAACTGCTCCAAATCCGAAAGTCTGTTTAAATACCATGGTCTGCGTAACAACACGCTACGCAATATTACTTCCGGGAGACAATATCAGCGAATCGAGCCGGGAAAAAACTATAACACAATTGCATAATATTTACGGGTTAATACTTTTTTTGTTGAAAACTATAGCGTACTAACACAGAAACCAACCTTGTATTAACACAACCTGTATATTATACTTTAGTAATCTAACAAACTCGACACATTCATTTGGATAAAATAATTGTGAGGAAAATAGTTTTGCTTGAATCATTGACGTGATTGCATCTGGAATTTGGCAATGATAGTAAGTGCATAAGAAATTACATATTCTAAACACGCATGCACTACAAAGCAAATTAATAGAATTCTCCTTACTTCACAAAATATCACAATGAATCTCCGTTTGTCACAGTTTTATGAATCTGTGATGAGATGTGATGTCTTCTGTTTGCACTGAATTTTCTTATAGTCGTGCGTAAGGTAATTCGCCAACGTTTCTCCAATTACACCAAGTTGCAGACAGTAACGGACATCCGCGCTTAGCAAAGACATTACATTAACATTTAACTGAGAATATGTATGTAGAAGAAAAATGGAAAATCGATTCATTTTCAGATATCAAAAATAAGGCGCGGAGGTACTGAGATTTTAATTTGGCTATATCTCGATTTTCCTATTAGTGGGATTGGTTCAATCCTGGTATTAGGGGCTCTTGAAGATGAGATACTGTGACTCCATGACTTTACCTCAAGATTGTCGTGATCTTACTCAGATTTTAGAATGATTTGATCTTCGTAAAAAAGAGAAACGGTGTCCCGCAGTTAAAATTCAAAATCAACTGAGTAGGCAAGAGAGGCAAGGGCTCAATGATTATTTCCTCTTCTCCGATATCCCACTCTTGTATTCACTTGTTTTCACATATTTCAAAATAAATAATATCATGAATGAGTTCACAATAAGAATGTCAAATTAGAGAATTAATAATTAACATGAACATTGCCATCAACCGATCTTTATTTAGGCTGTGATGTTTAAAAATCTGTTTACGGAAAATCGTGCGAAAAAATGAACTTTTAGTTATCTTTTTGCAGATATTTTGTTTGTCGAAAAGCACATTTCTAAAAATGTAACAATGTATGTGGTAAAAATATACACTTTTTAAAATATGAAACAACATTTAGAAACAAAAATGTGTAATACACACCGCACGCACGCACACACACACACACACACACACACACACACACACACACACACACACACACACACACACACACACACACACACATTAGTGGAAAAGAGAAAAACGAAAAAATGAAAGCAAGAAAACTGTAAAAAAAAAGGGAAAAGTACGGAGTGATCAAAATATATAGGTAAGAACATCGTAAACTGCTCTATTCGACACGAAATTTTCAGCATCTTAATGCTTTCATACTTCAATGTAAGCAAATGCATTTCTTCATTCATCTCCGCTATTGTACACTCAGCAGGCCAATCGTGTTTTGCCACCCCCATGGCGGTTGCCTATATGCCTGCCACTCAAGCCTTGCAACCGCCACTCCACCGCCACCCAAAGAGACTCCTTACTCCTGCCACCACCATCATCACGCCGCCACCACCGTCCCTGCGACACCACCGCCACCACCGCCGCCACCGCCCCCGCCCCCGCCCACGCCCCCGCCCCCGCCCCCGCCCCCGCCCCCGTCACCGCCACCGCCACCGCCACCGCCACCGCCACCGCCACCGCCACCGTCGCCGCCGCTGCTGTCACCGCTGTCTCTCCAACCGCCGCCCACCACCGCCGTCCCTGCCAACGCCGCCACCTTCGCCCCCGCTGTCGTCAATGCGCGGCCGATGCCGCCGCCGCCGCCGCCGCCGCCGCCGCCGCCGCCGCCGCCGTCTCCGCGGGCGGAGCCTCTCCAGCCCCAGGCGAGACGTCGCTCCGCTCGCGCCGTCCTACTTCCCTCAGCGATGCGTGACTGTCTGCAGACGGAATGCCAAAGGCTTATTCCGGGATCAGAAGCGCACGAGCGCTTAGCAAAGTAGGAAGTTGGAAGTTGGCAGTTGGCGATGACCGGGTTCTTTGATTTGATATCTCAGAATCAGGAAGGAGTGCTTTTTTAAAACGTTTTTTCATGAACGTATAAAAGTGGGGGTAGAGAACTTTCTCGAATAAAAGAATTGCTCAGTGAAAATTACCTTTTTTAAAAAAAATTACTTCCATTTGCAATGATACATTGGGAAACTAACATCACTTCTATAACTGACATTCTTTCTAATCGAGATTACTATCGCGTTTAAGTTTAATAAATTGCATGAATGGTTATGAGTTAACTTGAAATAGACTCTTCATTACGAGAGAACACCATTCTCAACTTTGTTGAAAGTACATACATGTTATCGATGATATTCAAATTGTTACCGACAGAATTGATGAATACACGTTACATTAAAAATGTAACCCAACTATCTACGTTTTACTTCTTCAATTACATGTAATTGAGTTGAGAAAATCTCAGAACTCCGTCCTTATGACTGTAAATATCTTTTTATTTGATACAACACATGCAAGTGCCTCTACGCAGTCTACGACAGATAGTTCTCCTATGGAGTGCGGAAGACTGGTGATCAAAAAGTACAAGGTTTCGTGGTAAATTGTAACTTATAAACTTCGTTTAAAATTAATTATTTGTAAACTATACAAAAAATAAACAACTACCTTCAATTTCGAATTCAGAATCGAGTGTACTGTGTTGCAGTTGCAGCCCTAGTGATCCGTCTTGGGCTGCAGATGGGGTGCACGTTCTAGAAATAACGTATATTCACGCACTGCAAACCGTACATGCCGAACTTATTTTATAGCTACTCTTACGATCTACTCGCTCAATAGTGTTCACTCAAAAGGGACCAATCGCACTCGACAAATGCACTGGGGAGCTACGCCTCTGTGATCGCCACACAGGAATATACATTTAGTGTCGGTTGAGTAATGTGTTGCGCGACAATGACACTATCTTCGGGAGCAGCAAGTGTATTGCCAAGTAATGTTGTTTTTCGCTTAACAAGGAACTAAAGTGCGGATTAAGTACTCTTGTATAATGGTATGAATGGTTTTCTGCCCTTCATGCATCAGCTTCCCGATCAAATTCTATTATTCCTGGATGGCCCGGTTGGCAAAGGAGCTTACGTATGAGGCAAGTGCCCGTTACATCTGGATCCCATACCCTTCCTAATCATCAGTTATGTTTGTGGCATGGCGTACGTTTCCTGTCAGTATGACCTTGCCTTGACCGGTACTGTGTGAGTGGTTTGTGTACGTCAATTCGGAATTGGCTTTCCGCTCCCTAAATAATGGTACAAGTACCGTTATGGGCCCATGGACTACCTTGGGCACAAAGAAATAAGAAGGTAAAGGACGAGATTGATTGGTTGGTTGGGTGGGTGGTCATTAACCCCATAAGTGTAGTGCATGTTTTCATCGCAAGAGGTGGTGGTGGTGATCTTCTGCTGGATGGCGAGATCCGGCGCCGAGCAACCCGTCGGCTCGAGGGATTTTCCCCAACTTGATATCTCCCACCAGCCAGGCACCGCCTCAGCCGGGGCCACCTCTAAGCTGCCAACTCGTCTCCCGACATGTGTGGTAGTGTAGTGCATGTAAGTGTATGTGTAATTGAAGGGTGAGGATAGGATAAGGAAGAGGAAGGAATGATCGCGCGCTGTCCGTGACACTCGCCTGGTGTCGCAGATCTAGCTACCACGGAAAGCTACCGATAAGAACAGCCAGCCGATAGAATCTTTCTTCAGACAGCGGCTGAATTCGACCTAGCTATGCAGCTAGTGTCCTGCCAGCGTCAAGAGGGAACCCGTTGGACCTCCAGAGACACTGCAGGGACATGAATGTTGCCCTGAGCCATCTAAGCCGGTCTATAGAGGACCAAGATGGGCCTAAGGGTTACTTCAGCGTGTGGTACAGGGAGCACGAGCTGGCACCACATCCACTGAAAACCCTTGAAAACCGGCGAAAACCCTGATGTCCCTCAGGTGCTACTGGATGGCTGACGGAAAGGGCGTCGAACATGTGGAATCTCTACCGGAAAGGAAAGGAAAATATAATTAGTAAAACATGATTTTGTTTTATGTAACGTTATTAATTTTACTGTGCTAGGCCCCCATAATGACCGAAATAAAAGATGTTTCACATCATTTGAATTCTTTTACTGTTCAAGTACTGCTACTCTTTAAACTAACCTAACAACTAAACGTACTACCTGATCCGCCAAGTATCAAATATTCAGTTCACTTTGCGAGAACAAGTCTACCAAGTAACATCTGTTTCGGTTCTGGGTATGACTTTCTTTTAGTGACGAACCTGACCATACGTTAGTGATCAACGATTAATGTTTTAGTAAATTATGCCTTGGGGGATTGTTCCTCTTCTCCTTTGGGGCTAGGAACATTAATGTTAGCACTTCGACTCTGCAGAGCGCTCTTTAAAGGCCGCTTGTGCGACGCGTATCATTAAAAGTAACACACTTTATTATTTTGTAGTTGTTCCTTCTAGAAAATACAACGGAATATTGATGACCTAGTATGCGACAAAGGATACTAGGTTTTACCGGATAATTATGAAAATAACGCTGATACAGATTTCATTTTAAGATAGGAAATTTTTTCCCTTTGCTCCAGTATCATTTGCGTTTGCACATCGGTATCGCAAAATGTATTTTATTAGAAAGGACGCTTGGCGGGTTTTCCTCGGAAGCCCAATTTTAAAACTCTCTTTTCGCTTGTTGGTCTCGTGAATAGTTGCTCTTGGAAATTTCCTCTTCGGTGAGTGCCTTCGACCGTTCGCGTGCACAGGCGGAGCACTACACGGAAAAGTTAGAAATTTGAACTTCGGCACTTCATCTTTGTAGAATCGTACAGTGTCGGAATGTTGGCGACCATAAAGCCAAAGCATAATGATTTTGTTGTCACTTGGGGTAGTACATTTTTGGTTTCTCTTCGCCTTTGCCTTCATCTCTAGCGTCTTTCATATCTGCTCTCCGATACTACATAATTCATTTTGTTGGAAAGTGGATTTAACAGGCTTTTTTAAAATCGCTCTTTTCACTTGTTAGTAGAGATGGCAGTCACGTCGCACATAAAAATGGAGCAAATGCTCTTAGCCGAGTGCTTTTTTACCGTTCGCGGGTGTGAGACGCATACCAGCCTGGGGAGCTAATATCTGTGACTTGCTGCAAGAACCGCCAACGGTGTACAGAAATGCCAATGACATTGATCGTTCTTCTACCAAGCCCCAGTTATATTTGCGTATACATTTGTCTTTTTTGTTCTTGACGCTTCTAATATGTGACAGAATGTGGGTGGCAACTATTGCTATGAATTTTAATTTGAGTCACACCTTGGGTAATGGTGATTTGCCTTTACCTTCTCGCATAATTTTGATGAGTAATTCGATACTTGGAGGACGACCTGTGGTGTAGTGGTCAGTGCATAGACCTACCACTGGTACCGGGATTCAAATCCCGGTCGACCCATGAAATTGTGATTAACCACGCAGCCTTGCCGAAATTTTTCTCAGGGTCCTGTCATATCCTCTGCCATTCATTCCACTGTCGCTCAATCATCATTGAAAGCATACCGTTATCGCACATCGCCGACCTGCTTGGTCGAGGTGGCTAAAGTGTGTACGCAGTGCCTCGACTTGAAGGGTTCCGGGTTCCAGTCCCACCGTGGGTACGGTTGTTTATCCTGTGTCTTTCATGTGTGTGTGTGTTGTCGCGGGAGGCCTTGTGAGTCTGCTGACCATAGACCGAGGAGCCCGTATGTGTGTCTAGAGTAAAGGTTAATATGTGTCCCTGTGATGGACGTAGTGGGTACCCAGCGCGGATAGTCGAAATCGACATCCCCTGAAGTTGGAAAAAGCCCTAGGGTAAAAATTTGCCCACCCATCAAAGCATTCGTTATAAGTATGGCCGGAAGTGCTAGGAACTGATGATCATAATAAATAGGGGGCGGATTTAAATGAACTGTATTTTTTTCTTTTCACTTTAGAACAATGTCGTTTAGTATAGAAATTAATTTTATGTTATGATAAAAGGAAATGACCGTTTTTATATGTCATTTTCTTTTTGCATTTTCCGTCGATTTCGATTAATAAGTCAAATTTTAACTTTTCCCGTTATTTTTAATGTATTTTTCGCTGATTTCATCAATTTTCATATCATTTTAATGGTATTTGTTTCAAATAACATTAACAAGATGCAACAAATGTTCTCCACAGAATTTCTAAGTAGCCTATTTGATTTCTCCGCTCGGAAATTGTACTGTCAGCCGTTGTATGTAATCGAAGATTCCTGTGTCGCCTATCTGCGCCATTTCGTTCGATTTTCGAACAGTTCAAAACAAAAGTCAGCAAGTTAAGTGCACTTGAACGAATAGAAGACGCATCAACTACATCAGTGACGTATCCAGCTTAAGTTGTTCATCCGAACTGGTTTTCATCACATTTTTACGTCATTTTCTTTGGTTTTAGGGCATTTTAAAAACATTTTAGAAGCGTTTTATTGATAATTTTTGACAATGTTTTAGATCATCAAAATCCGCCCCATTTACTTTTGTTTATCTAACGATGCATCTGAGAGTATTATCTCCAAGATAGAATATGGTACGACTTTTTGCGACTTCCTTGGTCCAGCCGTAAGATGTATTATCACGACCAAATCAAGAGTGCTGCAGATCAAGCGACTCTAGCGACATTACCGAGAAAGACGCGAAAAGCCGTGCCATATTCGATCTTGGAGTACTACCCTCAGATGCCTCGTTAGAAAAATCCAAGTATAATAATGAACATACACATGTATTTGGACACTACATGATGCATTTCGCCGGAAAGTCTTCTTAGACGTTTTCCTCGCTCTTTTCAGTCGCCGGCGGAGAAGGCAGTGGCGTCGCACGTGACAATCGAGCCCACGCTCTCCACCTTGCGCTGTTCGGCGCTCGCGTGCGCGCGGCACGTATGCGTGCGAGTGCGCGCCCGCGCGGCCGAGCGCATTCCGTCAAACGGCGCGCGCTGCGCCGCCCCGCCCCGCGCCGCACCGCACGGCACCGCGCCGCGCCGCGCCGGCTGCGCTTGCACGCTCGGCGCGCGTCTATCGATTGCGGCGACGGTGGCGGCGGCGGCGGCGGTGGCCGGCGCCGGGCCGCGCGCAGTGCTCCGGACACGTGCGCGGCGCCCGGACCAAGTGCCCGCCGCCCGACGAGTCGAAGAGCAGCGGCAGCAGCGGCGGCGGCGACGGCGGATGGCGGAGTAGCCGGCGAAAGGAGCTGACGGCGCCGCAGGTAGGAGGCGTGTCCGGCCGGCGACCGCGCGAGCGGGGGAAGTGGAGGTGGGGGCGTTCCGCATCGCCGGCGAATGCGGGTTGGCGTGGGATCGGTGCTCGTGCCACGGCCAGAAGGCAGCCGGTTTCTTGTGGGGGCGCTCCGAGGAATCACGTGCCGGCAGATTCGCACGTCATTGATTTCAATGTGACCATGACTCTGGCTATGGTCGTTTCTGTGGAGCACGCTGGTGTTTAGCGGTCATCTCATACTGTTGCTAGTCGTATACACGTTGATCTGATTAAGAATCAATGACTGGTTTCTGGAAAATAAAACATTTATAAATGATTTAGATACCATAAATTTATGGAGGTTTGTCTTTCCAATTCACACTATAAATCAAAGTTGAACCAGCTATGACCTACAGTGACATTCGAACTCATGATTTCCTGATGCACTGTTGGTACCCCAAAAAGTCATCTACTGATCAGATACTGATGACAAACTGTTATACCTTCAGTGAATAAAATAGCAACGTCAAATATTTAGTTTTACGCACATTGCTTCAATTTCCATGATTTTCCCTTGCGAGGTTTCTACGAAGAGCTCATGATTTTCTATTTTGAAAGGAACGAGATTTATAATGCTACTCATTCTTAACAACTCTGTACACACGTTATCTTGACAATTATGAATACTTTTTTACGATAATATATTGTGGCCATCGATTGAATATGCTTGCCTCGTTGCTAAGAAGAATGCGAGAATACTATATAGGGAATCATTTAGTTTGCTTTGTAACGTAAATCTGCTCATATTTCTTGCGTTATTACTTCTCGAGAAATTTATCGTACATGGTGCTTTACCTACGGGATGCCTTCTCTCATGAGCGTCACATCCGGGAATCATAATTCATCGAAGGCAAATTGCCAGCTCAGCATACAAGATGTGCCATTACACCGACAGGTTAACCAGGTGTGAAAAGGGGCTAATACTAGGAGGAATACGTGACCTCCTTTATAGGGGCATGGTGTCAGTTTTTTCAAGTACTTGTCACTCTTTATTAGTGTGTATATTATTTTAATCATATTTATTCCAGTTTCTAAGAACTCTGAAAAGTTTTACCTTGATCTACACCTTTTTTTTATTCTCGCTCTCCAGTTTGCGCAAACTATTTAAGAGCTAGAATGATGACATTGCGAAAGTAAACTACAAATATATTAATCTAAGCTCCCATCTTTCCCTACCGCATTAATTCTTTGATGCGTAGTTTGCAGGAAGTTTATGCTACTAATTTTACTGGAATCCTACAAAGTAAAAACGTATCTTTTGAAAAAAGATATCGTAAATCCATCGACAAAAAGACCATCGTCGATCTTAAATTAAGTACAGATCAGTCGTAGAAAATTTTCGTTATTTCTTAAAATATTTGTCTATTTGATGTAGTTAACATTGAGGATTTCGAGAGATTAAAATCCTAAAGTTGGACTTTCCATTAATTTTGAACAACAAAAATGATTTTGCTCATGGATAATTTATGATTTTTACACAAATATATTAACAAAAAAGTTTATTAATGTCCATCTAATCAGTTATTTATTTTTATAAAATATTTATTATATTCAAAATGTGTACGTAATTCTCTTTGATTTCTTTTATTCTTAGTAGGAATGTGTGTTCCAGACCCAAACGTATTATCTTCCTAATTGATAGTCGCAGTTAAAATATGCTATGACATGTAAGATTCAATTTCATAGGTCTATCGACATTTACACGTGGAAGATAGAAGAAGTATTCAGTTTTCATTTATTTACTTTTGGCCGCTTTTCAACAACTTGAGTATTATCGAATCCAGATTCAAATAAGACAATTTTAGAGAAGAATTGCAGTGTTTATGCTTTCTCTGATTTAATACATTTAAAATTAATTTTTCTCTAGCTTACAGGTTAAGTAGGGAAATAATTTAATAAATGAAGTAAATGAATCTGGATAATGTGATGAGTACGGTCCCTAAAATATCGTCTGTTTACAAGAAAAGTTACGAATTTCAAAAATTCTCATTTTGCAGAAAAATGTTTTAATAAAGAGATTTTTACTTCGCAAATAGTGTTTTATCTTTTAACCCACCTGTTTTGCAAACGTGTTTTTACAAGTAAAAATAGGCTACTTGATTCAAATATTTCTTCATTTAACTACAACATAATTTTTAAAACGTGCCACTTTTCTTGCTTTCCAACGGTATATTCAAATTACTTTATATATAATTCGTAACACATGAATTTCGTGAACACATTTTCGTCTTACAATTATAAAATATTCTACAAATTCAAATGATGGTTATCAAATTTTGCAATCTGATGTGCACATCAAATCGCATTCTTGTTCATTGTTAATTTTCATGTTTTCATTCTTTTTGTACGTATCACTTGCAACTTTAGCTTGGGAGCGATTTAATTGATAACAACCAAATTTCTATGACAACTATATTTCTCCAACCTTCCTGCGGAAAGAAATTAAATTCCTTTTGTTAGGATTTTAAAGATTTATATGGAGATTTTCGTGCTTTTCATTGTGAAAGGTTATCTTTTTTTCTTCTTTCTGCTCATCATTACGTAAGCAAGTTCTGTCAATATTTTCGGAAGTGAAAAGGCACGACAGCAGAAGCGGCTGGCGGTGCGTCTCCATTTCAGCCGGCCGTGACACGGATCGGCGGCGGAGGTGGCCGCTCAGAGGCGTTGACTGATGGTGTGCCAGGAGGCCGTGCCATTGTCTCCGCGCCGCGCCTCCATCTCCGCGGGGGTTGAGACAGGTCGTGAACTCTCCGAGAGGCGGAGAGGGGGATCGGGACTGGGGGAGAAGAAGAGTAAAGTCTGTCCTTTCCACAACCATACCTTGGGTGATACCTTACGTTCATAGCGGACTTTCTCTTGCAAATTAATTACCTTGGATGGTGTCATGTAGAACTACGCCTCATGAAAGTCTGTAATGATTATCCCGCTTTACTTTTAAAACTTTCAAATTAAAGATTCAAATAATGATAAAAAGTAGCAAAAGGAACATATAATGACATTTTTTCTAGTGTTAGTAATGTGCTATAATTAAAATTAACGTAAGAAATCGATGTCATGTGGCCACAAAAGCACCCAAATTTTGAATTATATTTTTTCGCAGAGATTATGAAACCAGGTATTAATTACCTGTCCATATGAAGTGTATTTCATTTTACTTCTGGAAAAGAGTATGCGCAGCCAGTTACGTCTGACGTAAAATGACGTTGCAGTACACTACAATTTACAAAAGAGAAAATGAAAAAAAAATTAAGAACGTAAAAAAATCCCAGGAGATCATTCCGTTAAAAAAAAAAAACTAGTTTCTATTTCAACATGTGTTACAATATCTCGTGAAACGAAGTCGTACTTGGAATTACGTAAATCATGCTGACCAGAGTAAATTGTGAACAAAAAGGCTGGTATTGTAAATTATTTTTCTGCAATGAATTAATTTCAATTTGCGAGCGTGACTTCGAAACTTGAGAAGCACATTCCCATATTCTTCGTAATGCGATACACACATTCCTACAGGCGATACACTTTGCACGCATCTAGTTATTTGACAGGGTCTTTCTTCAAGGCATTCGATTTCAAGGTGTAGTACGTGAGTCCACCTCTGGGCAAGGTCAAGGACTTCGTCTCTTGTTCACGTGGACGTAGGCTTCGGCGCCATCGTCACAAACTAGGGACTACGTGTGCGTCTATTGAGTCAATTAAAAAGGATTGTAATACTGAAGAAAATATTCACACAGAGTAAACGCATATTTTTTAAGAAAATTATGTCCTTTTCATGGTCAAATTCGTCAATAGTCAATGTCATTTTCACGGTCAAATTCAAAACATCTCGAGAATGCACAGAGAATGCACATATACTAAAAGCGAATTTGAATACATTTTCACTGACATAAGGATTCTATTTTGTCTAATATGCTAGTTTTTATTATTTATTTTGGTAATATTTCAATGGTTAAAATGGTTGATAGATGGAAAATCAGTTTTGTACGCTCAAGAAATCTCCTCTCCATTGAAATAAAATATTATTGTATGTGAATCTGACACACGGCTGACATTGGATTAATCAGGTCAATATTTTATCATTTTTTTTATGTATAGAATCTTTCTGTCTATAAAAGCAATTTCATGTCTTTTCTGAGCGTATATCATGTGTAGGGAACGGAATTTATTGTAATAAAAAAAGAAAAATATGTACATATATATGTATTTATTTTTTCTAAAATATGTATAAAAAATAGAAAATATGTGAAATAAAAATTCGTTATAATGTTTAAAATTCCATTCTTCAAGCATTTTCCGAGCAGAGTACGTTGCCGATCAGATATTAACAAGGATTCAGAGAAACTGAAAGAAAGTTCTACATCTACAGAAGCAATTATTCGCTAGCTTCATCCGAAATATATAATACTCTCGTATTCTATACAATGTTTACGAGGAGTCGGCGCTCAAGTGAATACTGTTCACCGTGTAGGCTGCGATAGAAAGAGGGTGGGGGTGGGGACTATACGCCCCCACCCAACTCCAGAAAAGGGCTAAGACAATTATCTGAATTTTTTTATTGACTTAAGCATGGGGTCTACGAAACATGAGTAAGCACATGGTTGAAGTTCCTTCTGCTTCAGATATACATCATCACATCCTTGATCCCGACTACACAGTTTCCAAGAAGCAGATGGGGAGGGGGGAGGTAAGTTTGAGAATTAATAGTGGAGGTCCGGCGTTAATACAAGCGCATTCCGTGTCTTTGCCAGTATTTCAGTTACGACGTTAGTTTTCAAGTAACAAATATTTCGAACTCGCATGTGAAATGTTCATTTTCGACTTACAAATATATTAAAATGTCACAAAATACGTAAAAATCAATATAACATGTAAAATGATGTAATTATATCAAAATATGTAAAACCATGTAAAATAAAAATGGTTCCAATTCGTTCAGAATGTCGTGTTCAGTCTAAAAAATATTAGTGAATGCAGGTATCTTGTCTGTACAAATATGTAATTACATGAGAATCCGTTCCCTAGTCATGTGTAAATTGTTGTTGACATGTGTAAATATGAGAAATTTCGTATCTTTGCGTAGAATTTACCTCGCCAAGAGAGAAAATCTTACAACTGGGGTGTATTGGATACTATCACATAATTATAGGGAATTTGGAACTTCATATGATGAAATAATTAAAGTCATTACTTATTCCTATTCTTTTTAATTTTTAGAACTACACATTTTAACGCACAATTTTAATACTAATTATTTCAATTGTAGTATTAAAAATACAGTACATATTAATAATTATAGACTAGATAGATGTGTATATTCGACTACCAATTCTTGGAAGCTGAACATGTTCAAAATCCAATGACGTTAACTAAACAAACATTTAATACAAGCAAATTAGCGGGGATGCGCGGCATTTCGAATCTATTTCTACTCTTAATGTTATTACTCAACAATTATTCATTTTTTTATTAAAGTGCATTCCATCATTTAAAATTTTTTTACATAAATGAAGTTATGCAGAAAAACGTCCAAGCCACAACTCTAAATATGAAAAATAATTTGGAAAGTTGGGATATATATCTGTATATATATATATATATATATATATATATATATATATATATATATATATATATATATATATAAATATATATATAAATTTCGAACAGCAAGGATACTCGTATACTCTCTTTGGATTTCAATTAGATTCGTACAACTTGGAGAAAAATGAATGTGGAATGATGTATCACGAACCCAAGGTACTAAAACAACTTCCTGAAATTGACGGTGACCAACCTATCGACCACGTCAGACGGTCGAGGTGAGGTGGTGTGTCGAGATCGGCTAGTTGTTGAGTGAAACGGAATAAGTACCTGATGAAAAGTATATACTAATTAAAAATATGTATGAAACTCCTCTTATCGTTCAAAACTTTATAACCATTTCAAAGGGATATTTTTAACTATTAAAGGAACGCGAAACAAAATTTTCTTCCTAATTTAGCGAATATTTGAAAATATCTGTTTCTTTTCTTAAGTTTCTTCTTAATTTTATTTATTTTCTGTTTCCCTACATTCCGTATTTTCTTTGTACCTCTCTCTTTCTTAAACTTATTTTCTGAAAATTATTTGACAGGACATATTTGAAAATAAAAACCAAACTTGAACATCCAAATATTGTGGATATATTTTAATTCCTGTTAGTGGAAATTTATAACAATTTACGTAAAAGTACACGTTTTTATTTACTTATCTTTACATATAAAATGAGGTGGGTAAGATATCACTCAAGTAATTACAAAAATATTTCTTGTATAATAAATATACTCGCTCTATGTTAAAATAATGGTCACGTCTACAAAAATCATTTGCTTGACCATCGTTTCGGCTGTCATCTAGGGGACTGTGAAACCTTCTAGGGGCTCCCTGCGACCACCGCCGCGTTGCTCGGTTGGTTGAAGCCCAGCCCAGGGTGCCCTTTCTCTCCCAAGCCTAATCCCCGAGACAAACTGGACGAGAATTTCTATAACGTCCGAAGTAGTCCTAGGTCCTTGGACTTAATGGGAAAGGGAGTCTGATCCCCACAGCTCCATTACCTTACTTCGTTGACCCGTAATACACCACAAATTATCATTACCGCGTAAGGCCAAGAGATAAGGAAAGGTTATTGAATAATGAGTGTTTGATAGGGGAAAGGAGAATACCTTCCATCCCACAATCACAACCAAGAACATCCATGCCTTTCATGGGATTCAAACCCACATTGCTGCTCAGATGCAAGAATTAGGACCAGAGTGCCCGCGGTTGTACGCAGCAGTTGCTCGTGTGCTACTAGGGTTTCACTAGGCTGAGTCGATCTCGCCCGATCACTACCCCTCTCCTCCCTCGCTACTCACATCTCCTTCCTCTCCCTCCCCTCGTTCTCCTCCCGCATCCCTCCCTGGCTGACTCAATGAACAGCGGGCCACACCGTGGCCTGCAGATAAGCGCGGAGCAAAGGCCTTAAGCATCACAGTAACATATACTTACGTGTAAACCTCCACATCTCCAGGCCCGGAAATGTATGATAAAATGTATATTGTAATTCATTTTCGGAAAACAGAAAACTCAGAGCAAGACAAATCGCCATAAGAAAACATACTATTCACACCAGAATTGTTTAGTTGACGCCATTGTTTGATCGTGTGGCCGCGCAGAGGCGGGCACTCGCCTCGCGCGTCGGCTGTCGGACACGCGTGTGCGAGCGCGGGGCGGGCGTGCGTGCGTGCGGCCCCTCCTGAGACTCGCACGCTCTCGCGCGCTATTTTTACGCCTCCGCCGCCGCCATCGCTGCCGCCGCCCAAGCTGTTTACTGCTCGAGGCGTCGTGACGCGCAGTCGACGCAGGCGCAACCTCACAGAATCACCTCCGCGTATCACCAAGGAAACCACGAGCAGGAACAGAGCAAATCACCAAGGCTCAAATGGAGCTTTTCGTTGGCAGCACTGACTAGTCCGGATGCTTTACATATAAATTTTTCATTGTTCATTCCCAACCATTTAGTTGAAACTGTAAGTTGAGAACACGGATTTAGGTAGAGAAAATTAAAATTTTAAATTATTGAGTTTGCCAACATTTTGGAATATTTTATGCCATCATCAGGGTTTTACTTCTCAAAAGATACAAAATAATAAGAATAATCTCTCAAAATATGATAGCACATGAGAGGTTATAATTATTTGATGTGTCATTGTTTACAAAATCAATCCAACAACGAAATACAGTATCCGAAATGTTATGAAAATAACAAAAGCCAGCGATTCGACATTTTTGAAATGCGTCTGTCGATAAAGCGAATTTCCGCATTGCGACGAAACGACAAAAATCTTCTTGCGGCTACACTAGGTACGAAAAGAACATGTTTTCACAGTATTATGTGTGAGATTAAGGTGGATTTGGGCTCAATTCCTTCTTGGTGTTATAAAGAATTATCCGAAGTTTGAAAAAAAATGCAAAGAATTTGAATTTTAGTAAATATTAGAATGAGAGTTTTGAAATCTAATGTATCGCTTTAAATTCCAAATAATGCATTATTGCACGGTATTGCAAGCTATATTGATCGGTAACCTTAATGCTCCAGCACTCATTTGTGTAACCAAGCTGTGAAATTTTCCGAGCTGAATAACCATTTCATCGCCAGATGCCATATCTGGTCCGGTCGGTTTCATCAGTCGATCACTGAGCCGCTTTACGACACGACACGTCACGTGAGGAGGTAGCGTGAGCGATGCTTCGCGCTGCGAGAAATATCGTTTATTGCCCTGTAAAGTGTAAATCTGGAAGATATATCGTATGCCCAATTTTATGGCTGCAAAATCTATAAAATGTGTATTAAAATCGTACGTATAGACTTATTCGAAGCGAAGTTTGAACTTGTCCGGTTTAGAACTCGTAGATTTCTAAGGTTGGAATATGGTTAAATTGTTTTTTCGATCTCTTGACTAGACAATTCTTTGAATAATGCAGATAAAATGGTTTATCAAGTTGCAGCGTGAACGACAGTCTAAAAAAAATAATTGTTTCTAATGGAAAAATAATTGTGAGGACATGAATATGGTTGTATCTCTCTATTAGTCCGTACTCAAAAACTGAAACCGGAGGAGGTGGTTCAGGGCATCAACGATTTTCGACACCAGTCAGATAGCTAGGTCGAGTTCTGTCCTTGTCTGGAGGAGAATTCTGGCAGCCGCATGCTCTGATTGGTAGTTTGCCGTGGTTTCTCCGATCATACCTGGCGAATTCCGGAGCAGTACCCTACCAAACGGGCCACGGACTGCGCGCGATCTTTCTTTCCCATTCCTTATTTCCTTCTCCTTTCACACCTTGCATGCACTACACTACCACACATACCGGGAGACCGGTCGGGAGCTTAGATCTTGTTACCCCTGGGGCAGTTGCCCGTTTGTGGGAGATACCTGATTGGGGAAATCCCCGCTAGCCGACAATAGGTCGGCGCCAGATCTCGTCATCCAGCGGGGCATTATCAAAGCCAGCTCCCGAGCAAAATACATGCACTACACTTACAGGACTAATGATCTTAGCAGTTGTCGCGCCCGGAATCACTTGTAATCAATCAATCACTCAATCGACAACTGAAACACTATTCAGAAGAATTTTCTGTAACTGTCTTTATAGTAACAATTATGCTATTGTGAATTGTGATGCATGTTTAAAATTTTTAACTTTGGTGATTAAACATGAAAACAGAGTATTTCTATTTCTATCATACGCCTACTTTTGAAGTACACCTGTACAATAATTTTGACAGTATAGTTCTAAACGTTTCATGAATATTTTAAAAATTAAATTATAAATTATATTATTTACTAAATTCATTATTAATTAAACACCAATTTGATCATTACTATAAATTATTAAAATAATGTTCAATCATATAAATGTGTTACGCACTCTACAACTAATAGATATATTCCATAATATGCAAACATTTGCGTTATAATAGTGAAAGAAAATAAGAGGTTGGATATAATACTCAAATAGCAATGCTTCTCATCAGATTTGCATTTTGGTGTGTTACGTTTTCCAAAGTAGTGATTCAGATAATAATGTAATATGATTTGTTGGTCTGTTTTTACATATAATTCTATAATGTTTCTAACGATACAAAAATGAGTGCTGAAAAAAAAAAACCAGCAGAAAAACAATTCTTAAGCATCAGAACTAACTTAATTAACCGTTGTAGAACTCACGACCATTGATGAAATAACGGATGTAGTTCTCGGGATTGGTCAATATGATCAATGAAACAATTAGTTTGCCAACATTTCTGAATTTTTTAATTCCTTCATCAGGACTTGCTATAATATTAGCCTCATATCCAGCCTCCAAACCAACTCCAGCGTGGAGTTGCTGCAGCACATGGGTCATTGGGACGTCCGTGCACATGGGCACGTTCGGGCCGTGGGCCGATTCAGACTTATCTCGGGATGTACCCATATGCTGCAGCAACTCCCATGTTGGAGATGGTTTTTTGAAGGCTGAAAATGAGGTTTGACGTTCTAATATATTAGTAAGCCCTGATGAAGGGATTAAAAAATTCCTAAATGTTGGCAAACTAATTGTTTCATTGTTTGTATTGACCAATCCTGTGAACTACATCCCTTATCTCTAATTTCATTGCAAGATTTGATAGACTCAAGGTTAATCCGATAATATTGTTTCCCAAACTTACTTTCTTGTTCGCGTGGAAAAAGCCTTATTCGTATATAGTAAAATGGTCACCGATGACAAAAGTTGTGAATCGGGGTTGTTGTCAGGAAGCTCTTAATCTGTTTTCTATGTTTATTTTTTATTTTTTGTCGTCTTGTTCATGTTCATTTATGATGCTTATGTGGCTAAATGAGCATCATAGTGCATGAAGAAGGAAGTAATACTAATATTGTATTGTTCAATGTGTTCACAAACTCATATAAGTAATTGCTAAGGTCACGTAATTTTGAACTTTTTATTCTTTCATTCGAAATTCATTTAACAGAAAATATATAAACATATTTTCAATTTTATGTGTTTTATATTTGATTCCTTAAAATATATGTAAGCTCTATGCATTTTTAAGTATCTAAGTAATTGCGATGATGATGATGGTAAATTGATCGAAAGAGACTTAACTAAGAAACCAAGAAATAATAGTCGTTAACACATTCAATAAATGATATTATGTCACCTTTAGTGATGGTAATCGTCACTTTCAAATGATAGCATTTATTACTTCCTAATTATTCTTCTGTGTCAATATCTTGTTACAATGATTCAGACAGACAACCCATCTTCTCTACATGCAGGTACCCATCTACAAGCAACGTAGTCTCTCCTTGGTCTTTTGCACTTTCACGGTCTGCCTACGTAATCTCCTTCATCTTTGGAAGACACACCCTTTGATCTACCTTATTTCTTCATTTCACTCTTTCTCCTTGCTTTCCCTAATTTAGTCTGCAACGTTGTCCTGTGATGTGGTACCAGTGTCCAATCCTCGTCCCTTATTCCCTCTGTTTCTCCATCCGTCTTCTGCAACTTTCTGGCCTGAATCTCATTGTGGCCCTTTGCTCCACCTCTACCGTGATGCGAAGCTGCGTTTTCGAAATCGTTTACCCTCGGGGAAGCAGGAGGGCGACTTTTGACGGCGCGGAAATATCTGCGGACGCAACCGGGTCGGAAGTGAGGAATGCTCGGCAGGGGAGCCGTCAGAGTTATCTCCGAGGCGCAGCGTGGCGTGGGGTCGAGAAGTGGTTGGAGGCAGCACAGGGGCTTGGCGGGGATGGGGAGAGTGGGAATGGAACAGTGTGGGGCGATTGGAATGAAACGGAGTGGGGCCGTGACTGAACAGAGTGCGGAGCATAGCGTGGCATGGCGTGGCTGGGCTGGGTGAGACGTGAGCAGGGTGGGAACGGTGCGGGAACGGTGCGGGATCGGGGCGGGAACGGAGTGGGAACGGGGCAGGAACGGGACGGGAATGGGATGAAGGCGGAGGAGGTCGTCGAGATTTAGAGTGACCCGAACAGGCGTCTAGCGAGAGGGAGAGACTACTGAGGGGTGAGCAAGGCTGACATGGCATGGGATGATTTGTTTTGAGAGGGATGTAGCGAGGGGGGCGGAACAGAATATGGAGCGGGACGTGATAAGGTTGGACGGGATGGTAGCGCGGGGAAGGCGGTGGGGGTCAACTAGATATAGTGTGAGCCCGACCAGAGGACTTGCGATGTGATGAGCGGGCATGGATTATAACAAGGGATGATTTGGTTTGGGAGAGATGAAGCTGGTGCTAGGCGGGGCGGAGCGGGAGGGGAACTGGTCGATGGCGTAGGGACGGGGTGGGGTGGGGGAGGATGAAGGCGCGCTGTCGCAGCTTGTCGCGGGAGCTGTCTGCCGTCTGCGGGAGCGCTCCCTCGGGGCGGCGCGGTGTAAATCAGTCCGCTGCAGGGGCGCCGCGCCTCACTCACCTTCCGCACAGTGAGCAGAAACTCCATTCTAGGCGGTCACATTGAAATGTTATTTAAATCATTCTGAATTTTTGCTCGTATTTCTGTCTTTTTGTCTGTTGATTCATTTAAATAAGAGGTGCACTTCCATAAATTTAAATCCTTCACATTAACTACAATTCAAATGATTCTCCTGCGATTTTCGGCAGGAACTGAGTTGTCACATATAACTCAATATCTTGGACATCACTTGAACAGTTGAACTTTTCCACAGCAAAGCGATGAAACTCGCACAAACGTGTTAGCAGCCGATTATGGGATCCAACCACGAGCAAAAAGTTACAATTATCTGCATTGACTTCCCAAATTTTCATTTCTCAACAAAATGAGTGCCAAGTAAACATAAACAAAGAAATAACATTACATAATGTTTAGATTAATACAATTCCATTAGTAATAATAAAAATGATCATAATTTATAAGTATTTGTGAAAAGTACGAGTGAAAATGGCTGACACGACCACCTCAATTAAGCGGTTACATTCATTAACGGCAACTTTTCGTGGAGACGATGGATCCACCGTTTTTCTCTCTTTTTTTAGCGGTCACTTGGTCCCGCGGTTAGCGGAAAGGTAATTTGAAACCATTCAATCCGGTGAGAAAGGTTAAGAGAGCGCGTGCACGCAGTGACCGTCGTGTAAAGCACTGCGCTGCGCCTGCCACTCCAGCAGCGCGCCGCTACTCGTCAGCTCCATGCGTTGCTTGTCGCGCGCCAACGGACGGCCGGTGGCCTCTGAAGGAATTTCCCGAGGTGGCATTACGGCAGTGAAGTTGAGCACGCTCGGCCAATCTGCACCAGGAATTTGGCTGGCTCTGGTTTGGGGTTTGGTGAAACTCATCTTCAGAATGCATCGCCTCCTATATAATTTCAGTAATATATATACCTTTTGCGGATCTCACACGCGACCAATCTTTATTTATTTATTTATTTATTGATTGATTCCTGGCGCATCAACTAAAGAGGTCATTAGCCCCGTAAGTGTAATGCATACTTTTTCATGGGGAGGTGGCGGGGATCTTTCGCCACTGGATGGCGAGATCCGGTGCCGACCTACCGTCGACTAGCGAGGTTTTCCCCAATCAGGTATCTCCCACCAGCCCCCGCTGCGCCAGCCGGGACCAGCTCTAAGCTCCCGACTGGTCTCCCGGAATATGTGGTAGTGTAGTGCACGTTAGTGTGTGTGTGTAAGGGGTGAGGATAGGACAAGGAAGAGGAATGTATCTCTAACGAAAGAGAATTGCACGGGAACGTGACGAATTGCGCTTTGACTTTAAAAAATTGAAGGATTTGTTTAAAAAAACGCATCTCAACGCAATGCAACACTCGGTCGGATTTTTGAATCTATATTTTTAAGTAACTCCTAAATGAAGCGTTTTAGGGTCTTAAAGACAAACATTTTGAGGCCAAAGGCCTCAAAGAAACGTTTCTAACGTGTTCTACAGGATGACATCTTCTTGAAAATTGTATTACATTTTTGCTTTTTCGACACTTCTCGAGTACCCCACCTGTTCAGAGCTTGTAGAATCGGCAACTGTATTTGAAATTAAACTAATTACTTGACACTCTACGCGACTGAATTACATGGATGTACCTCTCTGCTTAGTAATAACGTCAAATAAAAATAGTATTGGCAAGGTTGTATTGTATTATCATTTTCAAGGAGAGACATAAAATAAGTGACGGAGGTTAAGAAAGTTTTGAAGAAAAAGATTTATTACAGACTTAATGTGGAAATGGAAAAATAGGGAAGAGGTTGGAGTTTAACATGCGAGAGTTCTGTCACGGGTACGCTAGTTCCTGTTAATTTCTTTGACTAACCGCCAACACCAAGAGTCTGAGTTGGCACAACAACAACAACAACAACAACAACAACAACAACAACAACAGCTGTTGCCGCTGCAGCGTCTGTCTGAGTTCAAATCCTTGGGTTCATATCCCCAAAAGGTTCAATTTTGACACTAAGTTTAAGCTACGCGTCGAATTAAACCGGTGCCTGGAGAAGAATTCTTGCGACCGGCTGGTCTGATAGTTTTCTGAAGTTTCTCCCGTCAAACATATGCCGAATGGCGAGGCAGTTGCAAACAAACAGGCCTTGGACCGCGCGCGATCTTTCCTTCCTTATCATTGTTACCAGCCCTCCACTTACTTTTATCGCTTGCACGCACTAAATTTCCACAACAATCTGGCGACCAGTTAGGAGCTTAGAGCTTATCCCGGTTGGAGTGGTGCCCCGTTGGGGACATACCTAAAGGACAAGCCGACATTCAGGACGGCGCAGCACCTCACTTTCCAGCAAGGAGGAATCACCACCCCCTCCGACTGTAACATGGACTGCACACACTAGACTATTAACCAAACTATTCGACGTGGCCCGAAAAAGGAAACACATCAGAAATGACAATGAAGTCCTAATGTAAAATCACGATCTTACTTATATAATGTGTACTTTTTCACTAAGTTTTCACATCTTCGTTCATATTTTGCTTTAAAACCACAACTTTTTTAGAAGAATTATTTCATAAAATTCTGTTTAACCGCATCTGCGTGAAACAATTTACTGCGTAAAAACCTACATAATCATTTCTGTCGAGTAGGATTTCTGGCACCTGACCCTCCGAAGACGGAGAGAATGCCTCGCAGCTTCAAGACGTTTTATATCTGTTGTGGAATAAACCCTTAGCTCCAATCTAGTTCAAAATGAGACCTGTGCTTTAATATATATTTCATATCCACTCAATTTCGAGATATTGCACTCATATTCGATTTATGAATAACATCAATGAAACAATTATTAGTCTGTTTGTCCTATTATATTTAAGAAACTAAAATGTTAAAACTCATTTGATTTGTCATGCCAGTGTTTACATGCTTTTAAAAGTGAGTGTTACATTTGACTTGGATATTGATTATATGGGATTAAAATTAAAGTGACATGAATTTCGATATTTTTGGACCGCAGTGACGTAATCCCAAAAGATCAATAAGAAAACCGTAGGCGACCAAACATAAGCGGCCGCCTGACGTGTTCTATATTGGATGGAATCGATGTCACTCCAATGCGATTCTTCCGTGAGGGGTTTTCATGTAGAATTTTATAGCGTGTGGTTTCGTTTGGATATTCATCAAAATCCACTTTTGTGGAAAGTGTTCATACCTTACTTTGTAGTTTAAAATAGGAATCGCTTCCTAACTCTTGCATAACTTTTCATATAAAATAGTTCTAATTGCAATGAGGAGATATGTCTTTTGCTTCAAAATGTGTACAGTTCACGTGTCGTTATTAGAAGCCTGAAGTTTAAAAAAATCGCTATATGACGTTTACTTAATTAATTAGATTTGTACGCGAAGCTAACACGATCGTCGTGATCGACCCACTCATCTTGTCACTGAAATTTAATACTTCAATATCGTTCAGAACATTAGGGTCAAAATGGTCCATTTTATTGCAAGAACGTAATTATGCAGGAACTTTCGTTTGAATTAATTATTACGTTATACATCATTCATGTACATACAAACACCATTCTCACTCCGCGGAGGAATCCTAAATTTTACTTAGCGAAACATGGAATTTAACGTAAGTAATTTCACGCTCGGCGATCGCAATGACGTCCATTAGAACTTGACCAAGATTATTAGCGTATATTCCAATTAAGTGCGAAGTGTCGGGAGCGGGGGCGTGGAACTGCGCGCAATTGTAGCGAACTCGCGCTAACTGAAATCCCGTGGGGACGCGGGACTGCGGAGTCTGCGCGGCGGGGGCGGGGGCGGGGGCGGCGAGGGGTGGGTGGCGGTGTGGAACTAATCGCAAGCGCATTGGCCGACGGCCGCGGCCGCCGCGTCGCTTCCCGCGGGAACCCCCGCACCTGCGCCCTCGGCCGCTGGGCCGGGTGAGGAGGAGAATGAAGGAGGGGGAAGGGGACGGGGCGGGCTAGCGGTGCCATTGCGGGCGCCAAGCCCTGTCGCAGTGGTCTTCTGTTCCTCCACCGTGTTGCCTGCTCTCTGGTTTTCGTGATCCGCTGAGATTTCGAAGAGGAGTGTTCAATTAATACCAATGTTTACGTAGTACTTTAACAAAGAGGCCACAGACCGCGCGCGATCTTTCCTTCCTCTTTCTTGTCCTATTCTCATCCTTACTTACACTTACGTGCACTACACTACCACACATGATGGCAGAACAGTCCGAAACTTGGAGCTTAACCTGGATGGGGCGGAGCTCCGCTGGTGAGAGATACCTGGTTGGGGGAACATCGTAAGCCGACATGTAGACCGGGAGCGGTAGCTCAGTGCATCAACTGATGTTTTTATCCTAGGTCGAATTCAGTCGCTGTCTGGAAGAAAATTCTAGCGGCCGGCTGCTCTGATCGGTAGTGTTCTGCGGTTTCTCCGATCAACACCAGGCGAATGCCGGAGCAGTACCCTAACAAACGGGCCACGGACAGCGCGCGGTCTTTCCTTCCACTTCCTTGTCCTACCCTCACCCTCCACTTACACACACACACACACACTAACATGCACTACACTACCACATGTTCCGGGAGTCTAGTCGGGAGCTTAGAGCTGGTCCCGGCAGGGGCAGTGCCCCGCTGGTGGGAGAGTCCTGGTTTGGGGCAAAACCCCGCTAGCCGACGGTAGGTCGGCGCCGGATCTCGCCATTCAGCGGGGGATCATACCCGCCATCTCACGAGGTAAAAACCTGCACTACACTTACGGAACTAAAGACCTAAGCTGTTGACGTGCTTGGAATCACTACCCAACTAACCAACCGACGCGCAGGTGTCGCGCCCGGAAACCTTAATCAATCAATTAATTAATTAGTCAATAAAAACAATGTTTAGACATACGCTTCATTAATCTAACTTTCAATTACGACACATGAAAACACGAAGTGAAGAAGATATTTTGTATGATTTTTAAAATTTTAATATTGAGTGAAAATCTAGTGCCCATGTTTGCTTTTGTAGTACTGTTAGAAAACATTTATATTCGGTCTTAGTGCAGAAATAATAAACGTCTTCATGGAAGGAGAAATTGCTTTGTTTTCTTCGCAGAAATATAATATTTTTATTTAAGATGTCAACATTTTAGGTGGAGGAAAAGGACGCCTTTTTCTGAAACTACGCTCACAATATATTACAGAACCGGCATGGATAGCAAAGATAGCAAAGTCTGAAGGGCCATGGGTGCCTTGGCTTGGAGGATCGGGGGTTCGAATCCCGCCCCTGGCATGGATATTGGTGTGTGCTCGTATGCGTGTTCCGCTACCGTTACCTCGAAGTTATATAACCACTTTTAAATTGCAGTTATAGGAGTACAGCCGTTTAAGAGACATTAAAATAGTAAATAAAATGTATTTCTAACTAATATGTCAATATTCAGAATATTATTTTGATTTTGTAATATACTTCGTATATGCATATTAGAGAATACTATCTGATATCAACATATTGCCTTTAATAATACACTTAATTCAATTCGTAACATTAACGTGACATTATACAGTGTTTGTGATATCTCTAATAACTCATTACGTCGTACTTCAAGCATACTCCTTCGATCACCCTTTTTTTCCAGCGGAACCTCACTCCGCCCTTCAATTCGTCTTTGTTGCAGTCCGAGTAACCTTCCTCTCGCCATCGGTATTCCCCCGCCTCCACCAATCTACTTGTCCTGGCAATGCTTCCGTGGCACGAGCATATCTGTCTCCTTGCCCCTTCATATTCCATTCCTCTCCGACAGACACGACACGACATTAAGTATGTGGTGCTCTACCCCACCCTCTTCTCCCCCATCCCCCTCCCTCACCCTCACCTTCGCCCTCGCTCTCACCCTCGCCCTCGCCCTCACCCTCACCCTCGCCTCCGTCAGAGGACTCCCTCGCCATGCGCTAATGCGGATTACCCTCGCCCTGTCACGACCTCTCCACTCAACGAAAATCGGCTTCTGGCGACGAGGCAGGCAGCAGCAGGCAGAAACCAATGTGTCTCTGCCAATTGTTTGACTACTGCGGTGAATCCTGACCAGATACATCGAAAATCGATTATCGTATTGGTCGGAAGTTAATCCAGATCAAACGAGTTATTACCGGACGTTACTCGCGTCTTTTGGGATTATTCCTTCAAAAGGTTTTGATAAGTATTGTTATGCAACGGTCGCATTCGTGTATGGAATACAATCAGAAGATTATCATCAATCTGAAGCACTGAATTTTGACAAAGGAAAGATAAATTTCAACGATGATTTATCATTAAAACTAATTTTTATATTTAAGAACGTAAAATCGAGAATTCAGTTCAGAAATAAAAATGATAGAGCAAGTAAATTTTATTGAGAAAGCAATTTCAAAATAGAAATAAACTGGCCAGTAATATTTACTGATGCAATGAAATTTACCATGCGATACTCTCATTCAGTTTCAAATGGTTTGAGGTGAAAGACCCTCACATTTAATTACTTTCCCCGAACGAAAATGACGTAATTATTCGAGGTAAC